>CAKNXH010052611.1:0-46048 GCA_932178445.1 Andricus quercusramuli
ATGTATTGGAGATCACTATTCTTTTCCATCACTCTACTAACATTAATATTTAAGCTTTCTGCACTTAATGCAAGTCCAATGTACTTAAAAATGAAATTTACAAACATGACAGGTTTATATTAGGAGCCTCTGACTAGAATTAGATTTCCTTCTACCGAAAATTATTTATTGTCATATTTTAATATTTCTGAAATATTAAACGTTAGATATATTTTACAACAACATTATATAAGAACGATACCATATTGTGTTAATAGAGAAGAAACAGATCCATGCAAAGATTTGAAGTACAAAACCGATATAAAGAAAAGAAACTAGCTATCGCCATCGACCAAATTCAATTTCATTTGAATCATACTAATAACATCACAAACCAATATCTTAGTAATGAAAATAACGTAATTGATATATTCCAATCAGCCTATTTCAAAGTTAAAACAACAGGAATGCCCTCATTCCGTTGGCCAGAAAGAAAAACTTATATTTTTTCTCATCCATTATCTAAAATCTTACAGAATATAGCAGATGAATTGAAAAGAATACCTACTATAAAAGAATGGAAACTAAATCATGATCCCTCACTAAAGGGAGATCAGAAACTTTCTACAAAATGGCTACTTGAAATGCATGAAACTTACGATCTTTTTACTAATTGTTTACAAAAACTAACAGAAACATTAATTTTCAGCACTAATGATATGTGGAACCCTCAACCTTTCTCTAATACCTCTTTACAATTCTTTTACCAAATCCTGAATCATAATTCTGTAAATCCATCCAAAAATGATTTGAAAACATTTTCGCAAATTTCCAGAATCCAACATTCCATAGTAGAAGACCAATTAATTTTCGTATTGATTACCCCAGATCTTTCTAAAGATAATTATCAACTATATAAAGTACATCTATATGTATATGTATATTCAGTGCATTGGAGTATTTCCTCACAGTGAATTTTTCTTCGACCGTTTTTTAAATAACATAGTTATTCTTCATGAATAAAATTAATTTGGTCATACGGTCATATAGAATGCAATGGATTCAGATGTAAAAGAATCATACTTTATTTGTCATAACCGACGTACGTTTCGACCTAATTGCAGGTCTTCTTCAAAGGTAATTATCACCTAAGTCAAAAATTAATATAATGATAGTAAGTAATATCATGATAGGAACAAAAACAAAACAAGACACTCACTTAAAATTCGATAATATCGAACAAATAAGAAACTTAAATGAACCTCGAAGAAGATGGAACCCAGAATTCAATTTTGGAAATCGTACGGAGAGCCCAGAACACATTTATGACACTACAGTTTAAAAAAAACAACTAAAAAACGCGAAATTTACGTAAGAAAAATAGAAGAAATTGTTTAAAAATAAACATAAAATTAAAATGTTTATATTATTATATGGAATAAATAAGTTTAAAACTCCCAAATTAAATTTTAATTTCTAATTATTTAATTAAGCATTCAATCAAATTTAATAGATATAATCATCAATTACTTAAATTACATTAAATTCTTTCTCAAAAAACAATGAAAAATAATAAAAATATTAAACATATTCTATTCATTAAGATATAATTAACAGGTCAATTACAATAATTAAGTACATCACTTTTTATAAAAAATACTTTATTTATACAAAAATATCAATAAATATATAAATAACACAATAAATAATTTAATTAAAAACATATACATCACTTTACTTTAAAAAATATATACTATTTTATGTTTTCTTAAACCAAACCGGCACACAAGCTCAATTCAGAACACTGAAAAGAAAAATATTTTTTGTTTAAATGGGCAAACCCACAAAGTAAACAAATTCTCCTTTGTTTCGATTCAAAAATAAATAAAATCTTACCTCCACAATTTCATCGGCAACACGGAAAAAATTTGTACTTGAGAAATTACAGAATTAGTTCCGATGTGGCGGATATGAGAAAAAATCCGTAATAATTACAGACCTACGTTATTTTAAATTCTACAGAACTTTTTCTATGAGAATTAAATATAATGCAGGAAGAATTGTTAAATGGGGCAGTAATTTTAGCAACAGGAAGCTTTAAAATTTACGAAACTAAAGTCCGTTAAAAACAAAGTGGAGGACTGGATATTTCACAGAACGCTTCTCAAATCAAAAACACGGCAGAGTTCTGTGATTTCTACATCACCGCGCCGTCGTTTCCAACACGAAAAAAATTCCGATTTATATACTACTACTTTGTATATTAGAAGGAAGGAAGCAAGGACGGACGGAGGACGCACACGAGAGACACATTCTCAACTTATTGTACGCACACAAACATAATATGATTCTATAGCCTAACCTAACTTATATATATATATATATATATATACATGGTATAGTGCACGCAACGCACTTCCCTAACGCAGAATATCGCACGCTGAGGATATTGGCCGAACTGGTCCTTATATACTAACCAAGAAAATTCTCACCGCTTGTGAGAAACGACCAGTGCCGGACCCAAAATTTTTGGTCCACATTTTTGGTCAAAAATATTTGAACATAGTATTAAATATTTGATGTCGAAATGTTGTATGTTTCACCATATCGCTCAAAACAAAACATGAAAAAATTATAAGAAAATGTTAAAAAATGTATGGGTAAAAATTCCAACATTTATGCGTAGATTAAAAATAGTGTAGCAATGACTGAAGTAAATACTAATATGAATAAAAAGTAAAACTTGGAGAAAAACTTCTAATTAAAACTTTGCCAGTACAAATATATACTTTGATGTTCAAAAAAACATGAAAACAATGTTGGGAAAAATTGATTTTTTCGACCTTTTGAATTTTCAATTTTTTACCTTAAAACTAATAATTTTAAAATGTGGTAGCCGCTAGACCGGTAAATGTCCAGGATTTTTTTAAACCCGGAAAACCGGAAAGTGGCAAATTTAGTAGTTAAACAAGTGTAAACGTTCGATTGAAACTTTGTAAACTATTTTCAATTTTTAAATAATTTAAAGTGAATAGACTCATAATTGATCTCT
Source organism: Andricus quercusramuli (assembly GCA_932178445.1). NCBI lineage: Eukaryota > Metazoa > Arthropoda > Insecta > Hymenoptera > Cynipidae > Andricus > Andricus quercusramuli. The sequence continues at coordinate 3,032 of CAKNXH010052611.1, forward strand.
TTTATTCAATTTCAAATTACACGCGTTAAAATATTGTTTCAGTTTTAAATATTCCATTTTGAACCCATTGCGAATTGAAATTTTTTAATTAAAAAAGGCATTTTCAAAATATCTAGCAGTATTGGGTTGTTTATTTAAAATAAGCAATGACATATAAATCAAATATTCAAAATTAAACAATTTGAAAGTGAATTGTTTCAAATGTAAAGTCTTAAATCGTTGAGTGCAAAGTTTAACCTTTTAAGGTAAGAATTTTAATTGTTTCATTTTGTTGAATTTTGAAACTGCAAGTGAAATTTTTAATTTATAAATAACAACTGACCAATTATTTATTGCAAACGACTTCAAATTAAAAATTTGATTTAAAACCATAAATTGAAAAATGTTTAATTTTTAATGTTTCTAATCAAAAATGTCTTCAAAATTATATAATTTTGAAAATTTAAAAATGTATTGATTCATTCTTCCATTTAGGGCATGGAAAATAAAAACGTGGATTTATATGTCATTTCATTTAAAATTATTCCATTGAATAATATTGAGAGCTTCCTTTTTATACGCATGAAGTATTCAGCGTTTAAATGAAAACAATTTTAAGCTTCAATGCCAATAGTTTATAATTCAAAACTCAGGACGATAATACGATCAGGAATTTACTAGAAAAAATCAAAAAAATCTTTCACTTTTATTCTGGCATCAGTAGACGGATTGATTACCTGCCCCTGGTTTTGGTTAGTAAATTTCAAAAGTTTCACAGCTGCTGATTGGTTACCAATAAATCGACCTCGACCAAATCGTCACGCGGTGTTACCATTGAATCCTATAACTTTATAATAATAATTCCACGCAGAAAATGAAAATTTCTACCTAAATTTGTGACCACATATTTCCCAGATCTGCTCAGGAATTTCCATTATTTTCCCGTATTTTTCAAGATACACAAGATTCCAGGCAAATTCCTGGATTTCCCGGGTTGCTAGATACCCTGATTTTATAATTTCGAATTTCGCATTTTTTAAATTTGAAATTGTAAACTTAAAAAATTGAATTTTTTAAAAAGATTGTTTAATTTTAAACATAATCATAATAAATCATGCATTAAATGTTTTAATTTCAAAAGTTTGAATGTGAGACGATATAATTATAAAAGTTTCTATTAATGTTCAGTATAGCAGGATCCATTTTTAATGTAAAAATATATTTCTTTCTACAGTAATGGACTTGTAAAAAAAATATATTTGTGTTGAATAAAAGAAAATTCAGTTTACAGATTAAGACAACAATCATTATTATTTTACTTGAACTGAAATATAATTTCCAGTTTCGAAAATATTTTTAATACAAAAAATTTAATTTTTGGGAATTGGAAATGATTTTTAGAAAGTAGCGTATCAAGACACTGAATTTGAAAATCAGTTAAAACCAATTCCTCTACTTTCCAAAAGGTTTAAGATATGAAATAAAACAAATTTTGTAAGGAAAACTCTTGTTAATACATTTATAAAAATAGGTACTTAAACATATTGAATAAATAATACTGGAAAAATCCACTATATGCGCGCACTAATTAACCTTTCTGCAGAGAAAAAAAACTAGGTTTATTCTCCAGGAAGGTGAAGGATACATTCTTCTATAGATTTCACAGAAAATCTTATTTGATTCGAGAACATTGTATATGATTTAAAGAAGTTCCTCTAATGATAGCGAAAAATATTCCAGTGAATTAAATATAAATGTCACAAGTGTTTTGAATTTACATAAAATTATTACGAAAAGCAGATTATTTTTTACATTCACAAAGTAAGACTTGCTACGTGCAACATAATCCGAAACCTAACTTTCAAGATTTTTATAACATTTCATTCATTGAATATTATATTCATTCATTTAATATTATAATATATCACTTTAGTGACTTTTCTTTCAAAAAAATTAAAACAAAGATTCCAAGGGTTAACGACATTATTAAGTTCAAATCTACACCAATTTCCTAGTTTTTTTTTCAAAATCACTGAATTCAATGGATTTTATTTAAATTTTCAATTTTTTAAATTCAATTTGAAAGTTTTTAAATTCACCTCAAATTCTATGAATTTTATCAGATTTTTATTCACTGATTCTATTTCACTAATTCTATGTGGGTTTCTAATATTTTTCGGGATGAATAACTCTGAAGAAGAAAAATAGAAAAAATCTGGGATATATAGCTTATTTAAATATTAAAACAGCTCCTGATCTAATAATCCTGCCAATCAGTAAAATTGTTTATTTTGTGCTGTAAAGGTTGAAAACAATTTAAATACATTATTTAAAACGTTCAAGCATTTTCAAGCTTCGACGATGTCAAAATAACGAACTATTGTACATTTTTGGTTTTAGGAAGTCACCTCATTTACAGAACTCATTAATGAAGCACTTTTCTCAGTAAATTTTCAATTAATGAGATTTTTTGTCAAGAAAATTAAATTTAAAAATATTTTAAATTTAGATACAACGCTGTGTTGAATAACGAGAGTTAGCTTCGTTACCAAAGTCGTACACAATTTTAAAACCTCACGTGAGCAATTGTTTATCAATGTTTAAAGTAATTAGTTTAAGATATTAAAAAAAACTGGGACCAATGCGAAATGTACATGGTGATTCCATTGATTTTTTGTTTTTGTAATTTTGAATATTGATTATTTATTGAATCTCGCTCATGCGATGCCGGGACGCACATCAGTGACACACACTGACGCAACGCTACTGTCGTATAGCAACTGTGTTTGCGACACACACATGTGTAGCGCGGCGCCACGTCCATGTATTCCAAAACACAGTAGAGTTCTGTAATTTTAAGCGACCGAGAACCGTGGTTCTCACAGCACAGATGTAGTTTCTCTTCAACTTATTCGTAATAATCATTTTGAACTTTTACGGCACCGATTAATGGTACTTATTGTCAGTTCTGTAATTATGACCCAACAGTTCGAAATGATTTACAGAACAGTTATTGTTAATTCACCGAATTTTTCTCATATCCGCCACAACGTAACCAGTTCAGTAATTCCTCCAGTACAAATTTTTTCCGTGAAGATCAGCAACGCGATATCTCTTTTCATCAAAAATGAATGGTGCAAATAAACTTCCTCTAAGTGCGGCTTCAGCAACTTTTTTCCGAGCTTTTTTCCCTTTATCAACATTTGTATTGCCACAAGTAGCCCAATCCCAAGACAATAAATATTCTTTTTCATTAAAAAACAATGTTGGACGATTCATATGTACTGCACTATTGGTCTTTGGATAATATTTTTTATCAGGCAACCCTACCTAAAATGATAAAAATGTATTTGTTTTTCAAAATTATACTTTATAATAAATATATAGTATTATCAGCTTATCTGTAAAACAATAATGATACCTTGATGATTTTTTTTGTTTCTTCTTCAACGGTCCACAAACGATCAAACGCCACAAAAGGCTTATATAGTGCCTCAGGAGCACTGAGAATTTTTTTTACTCGGGCAACAAAATCGTCGCGCATCCTTCGACGTACCCACTCTATTGGACAAAGCAAAAATATTCCATTCTCTAATCGTAGTGTATTCAAATGAATCGCCACCCTTATTTCAATATTTTGGGCATTTTTTCCCGTCCAACGAACTTGATTTTCCTCGATCTGAAGTACAAATAATTTAAAATCATCCCTTCTCATAATTGTATTTTTTTAAATTATTTATTTAAACAAACTAAATAATTTTTACTTACTTGACACAACTTATGTCTTCCGCAAATATCGCAAATCGCACAATGTTTCGCTCCAACTAGAAAAGCACCAAGGATTCAATGAATTGATACCTCACTTCGAATCTCTTTAATTAAATTGTTTTGTTGCTTTTCGGGCAACAGCGACCAGTAAAGTGGACAATCAATCACCAATCCAGATCTTATTCTTATTGGCTTGAAATTTTCACCATTTATGAAAATCCAAGGATCAGGAAATCCAATCGGAGGTCTTATCACATTATAAATCGGCACTAGCCTCATTAAATCCTCATCTGACATTCTATAACTTTCTGCCATATTTCCTATTTTTTCTTTTAAATTTCACTTCCACTTCAAAAAAAAAAAGCTATCAACTATCCTCTCAAACGAACACTTGTAACTGACCATTTTCAGGTATCAAGAGATGCAAACGGCAAAAGTCGACAACAAACACAGAAAAATACTCAAAATCAGTTAATTCGTCCTTTCCCTTATATAATACAAGTGAAACAAATTCCTAATACCTACCCAACGTAAAACTGACAAAAAAAAAAATTTCTTCTTCTGCAATAGAGCAAACCCCATAAACTACAGCAATAAAAAAGGGAAACTCCGGACCAAATCTTGACCATTTGACAAGTATTCTCCTTTTCTTCCGTCTATAAAGACTACAAAAGGAACTCTGCCTAAAAAATCCTCTGAAAATTCAACTCTTCAAGACTCTGAGATCCTAGACTTTCCTTTTCTTTTTTCTCTTCTTATAAATGAAAGAACAATTTAAACAATAATTCACAAACCCATACAACGTAAACAACAATCACATACATCAATTTTCAAATAAAACAGACAAAATTGAACAATTTGAAATGTATCAAGTTATTTTATAATTTAAACTTGAGGTTGAAATATTTTCAAACAAAATTTGTTTTTTTTTTCCTCTATATCATTTAACTGTTTTCAATTAATTTAAGTTAAATTTAATAAAAAATATATTAAAATAAACAAAAAAAGCCTTTTAACAATCATAGACGATACCTCGTTATTAATTTAATTGAAATAAAAAAAAAGAAAATTATAAATAAAAATAATTAAAAATAAATGACAAAAAAAGAAGTGTTTTTTCATAATAATTATCTAATAAAATATATAGGAATATCGCTAAAAATAAATATATAAAAATCTAATTCTAACAATAAAAATTAAAATTCAACAAAAAATTATTTTTTTTTCTCAAATTTCAATTAAAATAAAATATCACCTTTTTGATTATCCTTCCTTGTAATCGGTATCTACGACCCATGAAATTCAACTTCTGGTCAAGGCCCCTTCTCAACGCTCGTTTCGCATACATTTGGCCTTTTCCAATCGCTGTGGCACTCCGCGAAATCCACTCCCAAGGAACGGCATACGTCACTCCATTGACTCTGATGTCATGTGGCTCCAACGTTTCGAAACATCCTTTCTCCAGGTAGGTATTCCACCATTCTGCTCCCTTCCTAGACATAATTGTGCTTGTAGGGAAATTGTTCTCGTATGATGTTGTCAGAGCCCTTCGCAGAAAATCCACGGCGTGCTTCAACTCATCAATGGTACCATAGCTTGTGGGGAGTTCCGCAAGCCAACCTTTGAGTTCCTCTTTATATGAGTCCCAAAGTGTGTTTTTGGGGTTTCTGACCTTAGAAACCACCGGTCTTCCTAGGGTTAATCAAAACACGATATATTTGTGGTTTTAGAGAGACTCCTCATCGGAGACTGTCCAGTACACTACCTTGACCCTCAGTACACTCGAACACAGAGTCAAATCGAGAACCTCACTCCTGTTTTAGGCTGGAATATGGGAGTATCACCCCGATTCATAATCTGTAGCTCAGTGCCTGCTATGTATGCAATTAAATCTCTCCCACTGTCATTGATATTTGTGCTTCCCCAAACGGTGGGGTTTAGAGTTTGCACCACAGCTCAACAACAGAGGAATCTTGTTCTCTTGACAGAGCCGAATTAGAGCCGCCACCTCTCTGGGAGGCAGGGGTTCCTCGGCATCGCCAGGGAAATAAGCCGAGGAAATTAAAACCTCTAGCCTTTCTCCACTAATGACCCTGAGTCTCACTTTGATAACGGTGTGATCTCTAGAGCAGAACTTAATCACCAAGATCGCATCCATACCCTAGACGGCTACGCATGCCCTTGGCGCGTTTTCTCGTGGATAAGGGCAATTCCTGCATGCACCACTGACAAGCGCCTGGCTAGAACCGCCAAAGCGCCTTTGCTGTGGTGAAGATTAATCTGCATCATAGGGACTCCGGTCTCAGCCATTGAAACGTTAATTCAGGTCCCCTAGATAGGGTCGGTAGTCCAGATCCGCAAGGGATCCAGGAGTTCGCACCGCTCGTGATAGGCTGCTCCCTGAGGAACCTTCCACCACTAGCGGTGGGCTAGAAGAGGGCTCAGTACGGGCCCCTCATCGTTTTTGTTTTTCGTGTTTCATTAATTGTCCCACAAGAAGCCAGGGAAATTAGAAACAAGCCCTGCAGAGCCCCGCTTGCATAGGGCGGGTCTACATACTATGGAATTCGACCTGGTGTCCCAAAGTCCCCGTTAAGACATCTCTTTTGAGACCCCCGCCTGTCTGCCTCTACTGTGGGGGTAAATGTTTACTGTCAAAAGAATTTGAATATGTGACTCGATTTTTGTACAGATTTTAGTGAAAATATCAGCTGAAAAAAATTGTAAAAATATGGGTCAAAATGCATGTTGCAAGTGGAGGTTTTGCGTATACTCGTAAAGAGTTTTAAAGTTTTCAGTTGATGAGAGGTTATTTCCTGGCGAGTGAAATGTGAAAAGGTACTATAATATTATGATCATTTCAATATAGGGCAAGGGAGCAAAATGCGGATCAGGTTTCAGAAAATACTTGTTTAAAAATAAAATTCTAATGTATGATTTCGATCCGCATTTGGACCCCGGGTCTAAATGCAAATCAGTGTCAGAAAGGATTCGAACTAACATTTTTATTAAAAAACAGATGTTAGAAGATGAGTTTGAGTAATAAGAAATAAGAAAAAAAAATTCTAAAGAATATCGATGTTGATCCGCATTAGGACCCGGGCCTTAATGCGGATCAAACGCATGCGCCCGAACTCTAATGCGGTGTTCAACGCTAAAAATGCACTAAACAGATCATATTAAATGGTAACAAATTATGAATACGCACTTATCAATTACATGATAAATAAATAATCATTTTGGACAAAATATTTTCATTATATTTTCCAAGGTCTTTAAGAACGAGGAATATGTAGACATTGAAAAAATCTGAATTTATCTGGTATGACATTGTTCTTCAGTCCTTCGCAGGCATGGTGATATCATTTCAAGCATTTGATACATTGAACCCAGGTTTCACCTACACGAAAATCTTTCTGAAATGATTTTGTGCAAGTAGGGCAGATTTGGTTGTATTCATCTTCTGTAACGATCCTCTTTACGCTATTTACTTTAATAGCGCGTCAGCTTCTCTTGGGTAAACTCTCAGTCTTGCTGAACAAAACTCTTCTAGTCATTTTTTTTTTACTTTTTCGTTTACATCAGTCTTCCTTACAGTCACTTTCGCATCATCTTCAATATTTTTATCCAGACGCTTTTCTTCAAATGCATTCTGTTTTGAGTTCTTCTTCATGCATTTATTATGATGAATATTTTTAGCTTTTTCAATCTTTGTCTTTTTCAAATCATCGATTCTTTGTAACTTCGTTCTCTTTAAACTTTTCTTTTCTTCGAGTTTCTTTGATTTCAAGCTTTACTTTTCTTCAAGTTTTCTCCGAGCTTCTGCTTGCGTTCTAATTGTTTTTCTTGTCTCTGCTTCTTGAATTCTTCTTTATTTGCAATTTTTTGCTTTTTTAGCTGTTCAGTCTTTTCTATTTCAGACATAAATTTTTCTGAAGTCAATATTCTAGTTGCAGTTATTTTTCGATTTTTTGAACGAGAACTTTCTTTTGGAGTCAAAAAGTGTATAACTGCGGCAAGGGCGGGTGATTTCTCTAGCTCTTGTGAATTTACCTCCATACTAAATATTGGAGGACATTCGCTTTCTTCTGCACTCTGAATTCCTTGGATGAGTGCTAAAGATCTTCCTTCTGTTGCCTTATCACTGAGCAAAGTATCGTTAGCCGAGAAAGAAGTTGAAGGTCCTGTCTGACCTACAGTTCCACCGGTAACACGTAACTCTTCATTCATCAGCGAATCTTCTGAATCTTTTGGAGGTTATACCGTATTCGGATTATAAGGCCACATTCCACTGCAACTAAATGCACTAATCATATTAGAAGGTGCTGCAGCAGCTACCAAAGTGGATGTTAAGACTTTGCAAAAATCGCATCTATTTAAAGTTTTGCGCCTATTTTTGCGCATAAGAGTTGTTACTTCTTTTCGGAAAGCAGCCTTCAGTGGTCCAAAAAATCGTCTATCCAAAAGTTGGTAAAGATGTGTGGCATGCGGAGGAAAGCAGATCACGTGGATGTCATTTTCTTTGGCTTTCTTTAAGGTCCCAAGATTAATATGGGATAAATGTCCATCAAGAAAGAGAACTACTAGTCGCATAGGTGGAATAAGACTTCAGAATCTGTTATACCATTCAGAAAAAATTTCACCCACAATAAAGCTTTTTTCTGAGTAAGCCAAAATAGTGCCATACATTGCACCTTCTGTTAAAGCTGAATTTAAAGAGTTTCCTTTGAAAATAATAGTAGTTGGAAGCACGACTGTTCCTGTAGGGTTTCCACAAGCTACGATTGTGATGTTTTCTCCTCGTTCACCTCCTTTTCTTACACGCACTTGATTGTCTCCCTTTTGTACTACAATTTTTCCAGATTTCGTTACCAGGCACAAACCACTGTCATCCATGTCGAAAACCATGTTTCCATTCAATCCCCTCGGTATCAGTTCATCATAACGCTCCTCAACTCTTTTAAATAAATCTTCTTCAACTTGATTAGTCTCCGTACTCATTCTTGTAGCTGAAATATTTTGTAGATTTCTCAAAGTTAAATTGTGCCCTCTCGTAAATCCATCATACCATCTTTTCGTTAGTACGATATTTTTAAATAGAGTACAGTTTTTTTTGACGATTTACTTCTGCTGCCAATTCAATAATTTCACATCTGTGAAGGCCATGGCCCATCTTCGCTATTTGGAGAGCTGCATCCTTCAAATCATTTTCATATTTTGCACTCATTGCTGGCGGTCTTTCTTTTTTTGTAGACAGACTTCTCCTTTGATATGGTGTCTGAACGTGGAGTAAGGAATTTTATATGTCCTTTCTGCCTGACGAATCGAAAGTTTTTTTTCTCTCATTGCTTCAAGAGAATTTTGTAAGGACATGGTGCAGCTAATCAATAATCCTGAAAACGTCATAAGAATTAGAAAATAATTTAAAAATCAGTTTTAAAAAACGTGCGACCATATTTAAACGGATTCACATTTATTAAATGTTGTTTCGTTTTCAAACTTTAATCACATTTACTTTGTAAAATAAATATGGATGAATGCAACAAATTATTATTTATGTGTCCTTTACTGCAAAATTAAAATGATAAAATCATGAAAACTTTTGACTTTTTGAATTTTTATCACAAGTTTAATAACTATTACATCATTTTTCAAATAAATTTAATAACATTAGTGACTTACGAAACTTTGATAAAAATATGTTGACAATGCAACAGAAAAAAGAAGAGTAAATGTTAATTTATAAGTTTCGAAAATCTTAAGTAGAATTAAAGGTTAGGTATGAAATCGAAATTCAAGAATTTTAAATCAGATTAAAATCAAATTCAAAATACCATTTAATGTCCAATAATCAAGTCAATATATAAAATTCCTGAAAATAAAACAAGAACATAACTATAAAATTTGGACAACCACCACAAAATGCTCCTATTGTAATTCCTAAAAAAACAAAATAAAAAAATTTGTTTTTCTGAACAAAAATAAAAAAGTGGAAAGAAAAATGAGAAGGCAACCAACCAAATACCTTTCCTTCTCTTTTTTATTCCTTTCGTCTTTTTTATTTTCATTATTATCAAATCACAATGAAAAAGCATGCAAAGTATTTACCAACGTTTCGGTGCTCACACAGCACCCTTATCAAGGCAAGAAAAATTAAAACAGGTGGGAACAGCGACCAAGCAACGGCGCTATCTCCTCGATACCTGAGATCTGAATCTGGGTCAATAGGCTAATCAGTCGAAACAAACAAGAAATAAGAGAAAGTCAAGACTCATGAAAACTAAATGTAATTTATCCAAATAAGTTTTCATATTAATAGAGGACTTATTTTGTTTTTTAATATAAAGCATTTCCATGAATTCTCTCCTTCTCTCATTACTTTCACTATGTGAAATTTCAACATTATCCCAGTCAAACTCATGGTCAAAACCAAGAAACCCTCTCGTATGTCTAGCAAGAATACTCTTATAACAACGTCCTAAACGAACATCACTTTTGTGTTCCTCCACCCTAGTATTAAGAAGTCTGCCAGTCTATCCCACGTAAGTCATCTTGCAGATCTTGCAAGTCATCTTGTAAACCGCACCACCCTTTTCAAATTTATCTAAAGGATCTTCACCAAAAGTTATTATTGAATCTATTTTAAATGGTATACGGAAAATAGTATGAATATTAAATTTTTTCAACATGAATTGCATAGTTTTAGAAATTTGACCACAAAAAGGAAGAACAAAAGTATTAAAAGAACTATATTCTCTCAATTCCTTCTGATTATCTGTAGATGAAATGCTACTTTGTTTGTTTTTGATTTGTTGAATTCTAATTGTGAAAAAGAAATTTAAAATTCTAGCTGAATATGTATTTTTCCTGTACCAATTGGTAATAATATTACCATCCTGACATAACAAAGTGTTATCAACATACCGAAAGTGAAAGAGCAGAACAAAATCCAGGTACTTGGAAGCGAAGAGCTCCAAATCTTCCATAACTATTTCTGCTAAAATCAGAGAAATGACTGAACCAATGGGAGTGCCAAACTTTTGCCTATAAAAAGATACATTAAATTTAAAGTAAGTTGAATTCATAATGAAAACTACCCCTTCAATATAATCTTTTTCAATTAATCGAGTACGAGTCATTACATGGTCATCAGGGACAGTTTTTTTAATAATATTTTTTTTGGAATTCCCAGTTATTTTTAATATTGTATTCAGAAGTTGTAATTGAGTCTTTAAGTATCAAATTAAAGTTTTTTTCTAAAAATTTCGTTGGAGTGTTAATAGCTGAAACAACAATTCTCAAAGGATAGCCCTCTTTATGAATCTTTCTCAAACCATAAAATCTTGCAAGAACTGTGTCCTCGGTATTTATATCAGTCCATCTTATATCCTTTCCCAAAAGTCCTTTCTTTCTCCAATTGTCCAGCATCTTGAAAGTGTCTTTTCTTAACTGTTTGAATGGATTTTCTCTCAACAATTCAAAGTTATCACGATTGGAAAGTAAATCCTCCATATCCCTAATATAATCTGATTTCTTCATACAAACTGTAATATTACCCTTATCAGCTGTAACGTGACGATTTTTGTTCGAACAATTAAAAACAAAACTCTTACCTTGATCCAATCTGTAACTTGGCCACACGTCCTTCTCACTTTTTTTAGGTTAAGTTGTATTTTTGAGAGACTTATCTGTGATGTTTTAATATCTTCATTCTATTTATTATCTTTGATTGTAAAACATAAAATTAGTGAAAGCACAGGGGAGGAGAGAGAGAAGGTAGATATTTTTTTTGCCTTGAGTTTTGCTCTCTTGAATGCTTGAAGGACGATGTCCCTTGTCGTGTTTTGACAGTTCTAAGGGATCCCTAACCTGTTATGAAGAATTCCAAATCCACTCTATGTTATCTCAGCTTTTCTTAACTCACCTCACGTTCTGGCGGATTCACTGCATGATCAATATGTCTTACCACTCGAGTGATACAAGACTCTACACTGAAGATACCAGGTAACCCGTCAATGCCCTCGCTAGCGACATGGTTTTCTGGCGGACTTACTCTACGAGCAGTATCTCTTACCTCTCAAGTGATACAAGGCTCAACAATAAAGACGCCAGGTGGCGCGGCGATGTCCTCGTCAGCAAATTTCACTTGAGAAAATAAAAAGAACGACGCTTTACCTGGGCGGGAAGAAAAGCTCAGATTTCGTGTGGCCATCCTGGTGTGCGGACGCATCATCTTAAAATACTTTGATAATTGGAAACTTGATAAATTTGTCTTTTGAGCAATCTTTGATCTCTTTCCTTGCCCGTTCCCTCTTAAATGTTTAAGGTTAATAGTTTGATTTCTTTGATGGGTAATTATTCTCAGTTTCAATTTAATGTTTAAGTCTTTAATATGAGGCCTTCAAACATTTGTATACAATTTTAATGCATTAGAATTAAGTCTTCGCCGTAACTTTAAGTTATTTTGGTTCCTTACATTCTATTTGCTTATTAGAATAAAAATATTGTTCGTTCATACCAACACAGTTGATTTGACCTTGCTTGGAAATCGCCCCCTCGAAGTCGAAGAAATTTTTCAGGTGATTGAAATTGTTATCGTTTGGGCTGCCATTTGTGAAGGTGAGTCATTTCTCCACTAAATAAAAAAAGTCCTGTCACAAATGGCGCCCAGCGTGGGGCCACATCTCTGAGGAAGGAGGAGAAAATTATATTTGTGGTGTGAACTTTAACAATGTTTTTTTTTTACTTAATGTCGTGCGCTCTGATTCCCGATTTTGTTTCCTCTTATTGTGCTCCATGCTGTGTTGCGTCAGTGTAGTATTGAGTACGGACGTGACCTTGATATTAAGGGGTCTACCCACTTTAGAATTTTCAAAAAATCGATTTTTTTTATTGCATTTTTCGAAAGTATATATATCTGAAAATATTATACTAAAATTTCATAAAGATCGGAGCAGTTTAAGTGTACTTTTAGGCACGGCCTTCTTGGTTACCATTCAACGCAGCCGCCAGCTGTACATTTTTTTAATTCGGCGTTGTAGCTGGTATCGTTTCTGATTGGCTGCGATTTTTTTACTTGCGCGTGGCTAGACCTTGTGTGGGTTGGATCATGCTATAAACCATTACACACGACATTCTTTCTTCATCAGTCGTGTCTAAAATTTGGAATCGTCAACATCTCTGTGGTCGTGATTTCCAAAATGGATAAGAAATCTATGCAACGCGTTTTTCTCGAAACAACGTTTTTGGGCGGCTTGTTGGTAAAATCTCGGAAACTACTTAACCGATCCTTACCAAAATTTTACCACATATTCTTTATGAGTATAGCTATAGCGCATATCATACGATTTTTGAAATTTTTATTTTAACTATTTTTTGTTTGCAAGAAAAGGTGCAAAAATACGTGTTTTTTTCTTACTTTTCGAAAAATGTCCGCCATTTTGATAATTTTGAAAAAATCAAAAATCGTATGATATGCGCTATAGCCATTTATCTACTGCACCTAAAACCGTTAAATTTTTTTGTTTCCGACCGTCCGTGCCACAGAAAACATCAACAGCGCACACCCTCCTCTTTTTATTATCTTCTTTCAACCATCATTTTTATTCACCAATATTTACTAAAATGAATTTAAAAAAATTTTTTCATGTATTTCTAGAAGGAATTTTTTGAATGTAACACCTTATGTACCAATATCTTTAATTTAAAATTATGAAAAAAATTCTTGAAAATAGCCTCATTTTTGCGCGTCTAAAGTGGGTGGACCCCTTAACCGGATATGACAGGCAGCGCCCGCGGCGGCCAAAGCCTACAATATCTTAGGGATAGAAATTTGAAATTTACATAAGATAGCACGTATGAATTGTTTTCAAATATAATAAATGCATAAATGATTGCTTTAAAACGTATATAACGTTTTCCAAAACAAAGCAAAATAATATAGGGAACTTTCTTGAAAAAAGATTTAGTGAAAAAATTGTCTTTTCATTCCAGTTGAAGCCGTTCTAGTTACGTTGCTGCCGGCATGAACATAACCCTAAAAATTACCAGTCGAATGTCAACAAGCGGATTGATGATGAATATTTTAATAAAAACAGGATTTCAAGCTATAAGTCATTCGATTTATTTTCACCCTGAAACGCTGAATAAGGGAAAAAGTTTAGCAGTCATTAATATAGTGAGGATGCAGGAGTTGAAAGTGAATGGAATAAGCCAAATTCAGTCCAGCGTCTGTTAGTTCTCCTCCATACGACCAAAAATGTTAATTTTTTATGAAATCGACCTTTTGAGCACTTTATTCTCGTTTTTTTCTATTTAAAATTATTTCTATTAGTCTGGTGGAATACTTATCAACAATGGTTAGTAAATTTTCGATTATTTGAACAAATTTGTTTTATTTTATATCATTTTTTTCGACATTTCTTTTTTTTTGAATTATTAGTATTGGTCTAATTGAATGTTTATTATCATTGGTTTCGTAATTTTCAATTATTTGAATTAAAAATTGATTAACGATGTTGATAAATATTCCAGCAAAGAAATGGTAATAATTTTTTATTTTAAAAAATTTCGAAAAAAATATTATTTAAACAAATTCTATTTGTTTAAATAATTGAAACTTAATGAACCGATAATAATAAATATTCCACTAGACCAACAGAAATAATTTTCTTCTGTGATACGTTGGAAAAGCATAAAAATGCACATCAGGAGCAGTATTTTTAAAACTGTTAAAGCAGTTTACCACACACTTATTCGAATTGCCCTTCCTAGCTTTTTGACTGCGTTCTGTCGCTTCTGCCATAATCAACAAACCTAAGAAAAAAGTTTTTTCACGTAACATAGCGAATCGTTAAAAAAAAAGTTTCACTTAAAATTCAAGAAAACTAATAAAATACTCGATGTTATTTAAATTAAAATAAAATATACTCCATACATATTTTGGGATAATTGAACAAAAATAATAGGCCGTATAAATATGTAAATATATATGATATGACTTATCCAATTAACGCAATAATTTGTCATGATACCTTTTTCGAAAAACAAGAGTACTGAGATACTTTATGTAATATTTGTAATCCGATAGGAGATCTGTCATAAACAGAGAATTACAAAAATCAACTCCGATCAAACCGTTCAATAAACTCGAGCAAAAGTTTTTTTCCCCAAATCGAGATTTTATCAGTTTTCCTTCAGACACTCTCGTTATCCGATAGTTAAACTCTTATTTTCAGTAAAAATTTATTTATTTTCAATCGCATGTAAACAACTTGAATTCATCTCCAAAATATTGCCGCTTTTAGGCAACAGATGGCGCCAGGCCGTTTCCGCGGCCGTACTCAATAGTGCGTGTAAGAAACCGGTGTCCATGTTGAGAAAGTGACAGGTGACGGGAATTGGTTATTTCTTTTATTAAAATTATTTGATAGTCAAATTTTGAGTTTTACCACTCTTACGAAAGATTTTATGTGGCGTTATCTCGTTGTATTTTACTCTGTATAAAAGTTTGGTGACAATCTAGAGAATCTGACCGTTGAATCGTCGGAAACTTTCGGTAATTTTGGAAATTGTTCGTAAATTTCCCAATGTGCAGGTAATTCCTTATTTCAGGGAATATTCTCATGTTTAAACAGAATTTTTCGAGGACTAAATTTAAATGTTCTCTAAAATGTTGTGAGGGTTTACTCCAGCCTTTAACAATTATCAGAGAAAATGAGTTCCTATTGAACCTGTTCGACCTGTTTTGGTTTATTATTATTTTGCTATGGTTAATCAATTATGGTTTGAACTTTTAATTGTCTCAGTTGCCGCATTACGTTTCAGTTGGGTGAATTTCTTTAGTTGTGTTTTAACACTATAACCATTATTGAAAAATTATTTTTTCATCTTAATAAGACGAAGGACTCTAATTTTGAACCTACACGAGTCTCGACTGATACAACGGACCGGGTTATTGCTTGGGTGAGTGGTCTATCGGTGGCGCTCCGCAATTCACGAATAGGTGTATCTAACAGTGGATTGGTAAATAGTATGGATACCCCAGTAACTTACCGTCTCGATGACGATTTTACATCAACGGGGGGGCCCGGTCATCTGATGCCAGAGTGTCACCTAGAACTGGGTCCACCGTGACAATCCAGACTAATACAGACCTAATTTATGCACGCCCCTGACCCTAAACATCCCGTACGTAAATTTTGTTGAACCCTTGGTTAGCAGCAGATCAACTTTCCATCCCTCAAAATTCACTAGTATTGATACCAGGGAGGGCAATACGACTGGTTTCCTTCCAAATAAACCCCCCGCAGAGCCCGAACTCAGATAGTTTGATCGATTTAGACTCACTCAACTAATGTTTTCAATGCTTCCACTTATCCCACGTTTTGTTTTAACCATTTAACTCATCGCGCTCCAAATGTATTGGACGTGGTCCGTAAATGGAATTTTTCTTTTAGCGGTGTGAGGGATAGTAGCGCGGAAGAATTCTTGAAAAGGGTGGGTGAATGTCGTTTGGGTAGCAGCTTGACTGACAGACAATTGCTCGCAGCAATGCCTAGTCTCCTTACCCACGGTGCCTTGACGTGGTTCAGGTTATGCCAGGATGAAAATAAGTGCTCGAATTGGGAAAATTTCGTCAGACAATTTAGACGAAGGTATGGAAGAGTTAATTTCCAGCTCAAGCTCAAAGAGGAGGTAAGAAGAAGGACCCAGGGACCAGATGAACCCATGGCAGATTATTTGCAAAATGTCAGGTCGTTGTTTAAGTTCTTCTAACCACCAATTGGCATGTTAGAGCTTCTTGAGCAGGCTTATTCAAATTTACACCCACGGTACCGATATGCCGTATCCCGTAGTGATTTCGCAGATTTCGAACAGCTCGAAATGAGAGGGGAACTCTTTGAATCAGCTAATGGTATGGATGATTATTATATACCACCTTCGTCTGCAAATGGTAGTTTATTACCTGCATTTGCTTATTTAACCGGAACCGTAATAAAAAGAAAGAAGAACAAGTCCCTCAACAAAATCCAGATGGCAATATCTGTACACTGAAGAATTTTCCCTCGGGGTTGCCATGGTATTACCCCCCACCAAGTTTTGGCGGGATGCCTTTGGGGAATCCCCTTAATGTTTACCGACATTTCTCACCTCCACCCCTGTTTGCAAACACGTTGGATTATAACATTCCTGGCAATACTCTTGCAGGAAAACAGAGTTTCTCATCTGTTCCGGCGGCCTCACAATGGCAGGGTCACTCAAACTCTCAGTCTCAGATATCAGCAGCTGCTGCCGTAGGTCCAGCACAAAAGGCTGCTAGGCGACCCGGGTGCTAGCATTGTAACGGAAACGGACATTTCTTTGGGGCTTGCACCAAGCCGGAAGTTATGTTTTGCCATATCTGCAGTAAAGCGAATATAACTACAGCTGCTTGTTGTAGAAGTCCTCCCTTGAACCAGGGAAACGAGTGAGGATGGACAATGAACGGATCCGCCTGCCCTCCTTATTCCAAAGGATCCCCGCTTGTGGCTGTATTAATAATAAGTATCGTGAGCAAATTTGTGCTTTATTTCGTGATAGACGATTGTATGTTATAGTATTTATAGACGGTCATAGGTTAAAAGGGCTACTCGACCCTGGCTCGTGCTGTAGTTATATAGGTGAACGAGTGATAGGAAAAATTTAGCATAATAATCGACGGATTATCACCTAGTTCGTCCTCAGGGGTTGTTTATCCAAATAGAGTAACTGAAGAGGTACTGGGGACGGCTATCTTATCAGTGCAGTTTTTAGGTTATAAGCATAGAATGCCAACTCGTTTCGCTCCAACTTTCAACTGCGAAGTCATTTTAGGTCACGACGTTGCGGAGGTCTTTGACTTTGAGGTTAAATATAAAAAAAAGTATTTGGAGAATTGAAGACGGGTTCTGGCACTCTTATGGAGGAGATAGGATTAGTTTAGGTTTAAAAGATGAGAAGCCAGAAGTTGTGACAGAACAGAATGGTTTTTAGCAAATCGATAATGACAATAATTTCGTAAGGTCAAGGTTTAGCAAATTGCAGGATAATAATATGAGTAATGTAAGTTTTGATAGTTTGCCATCCCAATGTAGTAAGAGTGTGCAACTAAGTTCAGATCCTTTGCCGAGTTATTGTTGTACCAATAACGACTTAGTTCAGGCCCCAATTAAGTGTGAGGGTCTCAGAGAATTATTACTTTTTCAAGCGGAAATTTAAAAAAAAACTCCTGGACAAGAAGATTCCTTCAATGTCAGAAAAATTACCCGCCACTCATTTAGCGTCACATGTGATCGACGTCCAAGATCATCCTCCCATTAAACAGAATTATCGGAGGTATTCTTCTAAGGTGTTAGAGGCACTTAGAAGTTCCGTTGGAAAATTGGAAAAGGAAGGTTTGATCGAAACCTCGGAAAGTGAGTGGTGTAATACGGTAGTGATGGCTAAAAAGTCTGATAATGAATTTAGATTGTGCATTGATTTTAGAAGGTTGAATGAAATTGCAAAAAAGGACGCTTACCCCATGAGGAACATGAGTGATATCCTGGATAAACTTCGTTCAGCCCAATATATATCAAAACTCGATCTCAGTCAGGCTTTTCTCCAGATTCCGTTGTCGGCCGAAAGTAAGGAGTTTACCGCTTTTGCTGTTCCGGGAATGGGGTTATATCAGTATACCAGAATGCCTTTCGGGTTGTCAAACTCCCCGGCCACCTTCCAACGTCTGCTAGACCGACTGATCACACCGGAATTCGAATCTCATGTGTTTGCTTACCTCAATGATATCATTGTGCTCACTGAATCTTTCGAGGAGCACATGATCGGGTTGGAAAGAGTCCTGGATGTGACAGTCAAAGCTGGGCTTACCATGAATCGGCAAAAGAGCGAGTTCTGTTGTGAAGAGGTGAAATACTTCGGATACATGGTCAACCAGTCTGGCTTTCATGCAGACCCCCAGAAAGTGGAACCAGTCACCAAGTATCTGGTTCCTAATACCTTGAAAAAACTCCGACGTTTCCTGGGAATGGTCTCGTGGTATAGGAGGTTCATCAAGGACTTTGCCAGCATAGCAAAACCTTTATTTCGTCTACTAAAGAAAAGTCGTAGGTTTGTATGGGGCGAAGAGCAGCGGAAGTCTTTCGAGACGTTAAAGGCTGCTTTGACTTCTGCTCCAACATTAGCACGACCAGACTTTGGTTTCACCCTTTACTCTTGAGACCGATGCGAGTAGTACCGGGTTGGGTGCAAGACTCACTGAACAAGAGTGTCTGGCCGTGATCTGGGCAGTTAGGAAGTTACGTCCATATCTTGAGGGTTATCCCTTTAAAGTGATTACGGACCACAGTAGCCTCCGCTGGTTGTACAACTTGAAGGACCCAACTGGTAGGTTGGGAAGGTGGGCTACCGGGTTACTAGGGAATCAGATAACCATCAAGCATGGGAAAGGCGCTTCACATCACGTCCCGGATGCTCTATCTCGGATGTACGAGACGAAGGTCGAAGCAGTTAGTGCTGTTTCTAAAACGGAGGATCCCTGGTACCCCAGGAAGGTTATGAAGGTCCATGAATTGCCGACGCATTTCCCAGACTGGAAGGTGTAGGGTGGACATCTGTATTGCCATGGTCCAAACCCTCTCGTTGATCCACTGTTACCAGATCTGGAAGCCTGAAAATTGGTTCTGCCTACAGAGTTGAGGAATAAAGCTTTACAGGATGCGCATGATGCGGCTACCTCTGGTCAACTTGGCGTTGAAAAAACTCATGTTCGCATAGCTCTCTTGTATTTTTGGCCAGGTATGTTCTGAGATGTGACTGCTTACGTTCAATCATGTCCCACCAGTCAAAAACTCAAGGTCGAGCAGGCTGGCTCCGTAGGATTAATGGGTAAACGCCTCATCGATCAATCATGGCTGGCCGTAGCAGCAGACATAATGGGTCCATTCCCACCTAGTCATGCGAATTATCGCTAATTACTGATATTCCAAGACATGTTTACAAAGTGGATAGAGTGTGTTCCTTTAAGACAAGCTAATGGTACCAATGTTCAGAAGGCTTTTGAGGATTGTGTGGTTTTTAGGTGGGGAACCCCTGAAGTTTTGTTCACAGACAATGATTCTGAGTTTGTCAATAGACTTATTTCAAAGACCGCCAATCAGCTTGGTATTCGCCATTCTACTACTCTCCCGTACCATGCGCAGGCGAATTCGGTGGAGCGGGTGAATAGGGTGATTAAGACTATGATGGCTTCTCTTGTAGAAAGCGACCACCGAGATTGGGATTGAAATATTCTAGATCTACGGTTTGCTTACGATACAGCCGTGCATGGTTCAACTCGTGTATTACCAGCCCTTTTGTATTTTGGAAGAGAGCCGAGTTTGGCTAATTGGCTGAAAAGAAAAGTAGAGGGAACTCCTGAAATTATATCATTAGCTGCTGAAGAATGAGAGGATAGAACTAGGAGATTACCAGCATTGAGAGATTTAGTTGCCCACCACTTAGATTTAGCGTCAGATCGTCAGGCAGAATATTATATTAGCGGGAGACGGGATATCCGTTATCAGATGGGGGACATGGTTTGACGTAAAACCCATGTGTTATCTTCTGCACCAGATTTTATCACCAGGAAATTAGGTCTGGAATATGAAGGTCCGTTTGAGGTTACTGAAGTTCTTTCTCCGGTTGTATATTTTATAAGGGATGCGTCTGGAATTAAAGAAAAGATTCATGTGAAAGATTTAGAACCTTACTGGTCGGTCGATAAATCCGCGATTGAAAATTCTCTTTCTCCTTTCAGGGAGAATGAAGAAGAGTGTCCCGAAATTCAGAGAATCGACGGTGGATGTCCTGAAGAAGAGGGGGGGGGGGGAAGGGCAACTCATCAAAAACCTAGGTCAAGCCAGTGATCCGGAAGTTCACGGAAACCAAGGGGCTGGAGCCTCGTTGCCTCGAGGGTCAATCGGTCCTGATCCCATTCTTCAGGGAGAAGGTGTCCGATCAGGAGAATGCGGTCCTCCCTGGAGGAGGGGAAGGCCGCGAAGAAGTGCCACCGTCCGCGGTATCCATGGGGGACCTTCAAGTCCAGACAACTCGGGCACTGGCAGTGCCAAGAAGAAGAGGAAGGCCTCCCAAAGGAACCTATCTCACCCGTAGGTCCTCCCTCTCGACAGGAACGAGAGCCGTTCGTCGCAGCAAACCCAGGGTCAACCGGGGCGATCCCCAAGGTGAGAGCGGTGAGAGTGAAGAAGGGGGCGAAGTCTCTCCTATCATCAGGAGAATCCGTAGGATCCGGGAAAGATGCAAACAGGTTCCAGCCGCGCCGGGGCGACTCGATTGATCCCCGGTCGCAGTATGAACCGGCCACCCTTACCATCGGAAGGGAAAGGGGTTCTTCAAAAATAATGGGTAAATTCACTACACCAAGTGGTACTTGTGTAGGGGCGAGCTCCTTG
Organism: Andricus quercusramuli; assembly: GCA_932178445.1. Classification (NCBI taxonomy): domain Eukaryota; kingdom Metazoa; phylum Arthropoda; class Insecta; order Hymenoptera; family Cynipidae; genus Andricus; species Andricus quercusramuli. Next base: position 24,247 of record CAKNXH010052611.1, read on the forward strand.
GGGCTGGCTGGCCCCACTCTTCCATGGAAAAACACTATTCCAAGTGGTATTGGAAGGGGAAGGGGTTTTGTCTATCCTACTGAATCATCACCCTCGCTCGTAAGGCCTTTGTCCCTGAGTGGTCTTGGACGCGGTAGGGGGTTGCGACGACCTGGGAGCCAATCCTCGCCAGCCATCGACCCGGCTCTCCTGGGGGTTCTACGAAAGGGAAGGGGAATCGCTTGTTTGGAGGATCCGTGTCCTCCTCATCTGTTCTGACGACTCCAAGATTTCGTGGACATCCACTACGCCAAGCGTTAATGGACAAGAAGGGAGTTTTCATCGTTCAGCTGATCCTCCAACGTGTAAACCCGCTACTGCAAGTGGTATTGAAGGAGGATCGAGATTTGCTCGGTCTGTGGACCTACGCTGTCCGCTTGCAGTACCTTTATCCCGGAGATTGCAGTCCGGGGATTGGAGGTTTTGGAAGCGGTTGGACTCTTCCTTTGATTCGCTCGGCTGCATGGGGGATCAATGAGGGAATGTTTACTCCGGGTCCGACTGGGGTGTTTTCCCGCGAATCGCTGGGTCCAAAATTGTGCTCTCCTGCAGCAAGGCTTCGTTACCGAAGGGATCAGTGGGAACCCCTCCACAATCCACGTGAAGGAGAGTGTTTCAACTGTCACCACTCTGGTCACAACTATAACAGGTGTCCATTTCAGAAGCACGTTTTTTGCTTTGGTTGTGGTAAACCAGCGGTGAAAATGACGAGTTGTTCTAAATGTCATCTTGGATGGCGGAAGGGGACGATTGGGCCTAGGCATCCTTTGAGTCAAGAGCAGTCGGGCGTGTCGCCCTCGATGTTCTCATCGGCTGAACCGTTTCCGCTCATGGTACGAGCTGGGGATTTCTCGGGAAGCTATACCCCAGCGTTGCAGACAACGTCGGACGTGCCGATTGATAGATCTGGCTGGAATCGGGTATCGGAGGCGACCCGCGATACGGACCCGAACTGTTCCATATTGAAGGCGTTAGCGGGAGTCATTATTGAAAAAATGCATCAAGGCACTAACTTTGCTCCTCGTTAGTCATTATGTGTATTAGTTTTAAGTTTTTCTTTCCGTAGTCTATGAGTTATCTTGCCGTAATCTATAAGTTGTTTTACCGTTGTCTATGAGTTGTTTCATTGTAAACTTCAGTTATTATTTGTCAAACTTTAATCTTAGTGAGCACAATTCGCGGAGAGCAGTCGGTTGTTTTTTTTTGTTTTTCGTGTATTATTTAAAGTACTCTTGATAATCTGGATTAAACCATTGAATATTGGAGAGCATGGGCTTGGCTGAGATTGGATTTCAGGTATCCGGTGAAGTTAATTCCCCTCATTACCGTTGTTCACCACACGTTGTTCTCACTTTTTGTATGTTAAGTTGTATTTTTGAGAGATATATCTGCAATAAACCATGTGTACTTAACTACTTGTATAATTAGGTGAGGTTGTATTTTGAGAGACTTATCTGTAATGTTTTAATATCTTTATCCTCTTTATTATCTTTGATTGTAAAACACAAAATTAGTGAAAGGAGAGGGGAGGAGAGAGAGAAGGTAGATAATTTTTTTGCCTCGAGTTTTGCTCTCTTGAATGCTTGGAGGACGATTTCTCGTGTCGTGTTTTGACAGTTCTAAGCGATTCCTAACCTGTTATGAAGAATTCCAACTCCACTCTATGCTATCTCAGCATTTCTTGACTCATATCACTTACAGCAGTATCTCTTACCACTCAAGTGATACAAGGTTCAACAATAAAGACGCCAGGTAGCGCGGCGATGTCCTCGTCAGTAAATTTCACTTGAGAAAATAAAAAGAACGACGCTTTCCCTGGGCGGGAAGAAAAGCGCAGATTTCGTGTGGCCATATTGGTGTGCGAATGCATCCTGTTAAAATACTTCGATAATTGGAAACTTGATAAACTTGTCTTTTGAGCAATAAGGAGCAATTTCAACTTTTGATTGAGTTTAACTCAAGATAAACGATTATTTAATCTTTAATCTCTTTCCTTGCCCGTTCTCTCTTAAACGTTTAAGTTTAATAGTTTGGTTTCTTTGATGAGTAATTATTCTCAGTTTCAATTTAATGTTTAAGTCTTTAATATGAGGCGTTCAACCATTTGATTGCAATTTTAATACATGAGAATTAAGTCTTTGCCGTAACTTTAAGTTTTTTTGGTTTCTTACATTCCATTTGCTTGTTAGAATAAAAATGTGGTTTGTTCATACCAACGCAGTTGATTTGACCTTGCTTGGAGATCGCCCCCTGGAACTCCCTCTCCCGTAGAGCTAGTCATTTTAACATAGTTATCAATTTTAATTTTATCATTCAATCATTATAACAGTTTTAATCTTTTTTACTTTGTATTGTCCTCCCGGTGGCGTCTCCACAGGCGCCTGGCGCCAAGCTCTTGACACTGGCCAAGTCTATATTCCCAAGAAATTTTTCAGGTCATCGAAATTTTTATCGCTTGGGCTGCCATTTGTGAAGGTAGGTCATTTCTCCATCTAATAACAAAAGTCCTGTCAAAGAGCATTCATGCAAATTATATCAGGGTTGTTCTTAATGAAATCTTTTGTTACCTTGAAACCTTCAGAGAGACGTAATGAGTAATGCGAGAAAGAGACATTCCATGGAAATGCTCTATATTAAAAAACAAAATAAGTCCTCTATTAATTCGAAAACTGATTTAGACAAATTAAACAAAAGTTATTCAAGTATGATTAATTACATTTAGTTTTCATGTGTCTTGACGTTCTCTTATTTCTTGTTCGTTTCGACGGATTAGCCTATTGACCCACATTCAGATCTCAGGTATCCAGGAGATAGCGTCGTTGCTTGGTCGCTGTTTCCACCTGTTTTAATTTTTCTTGCCTTGATAAGGGTGCTGTGTGAGCACCGAAACAATGGTAAATACTTTGCTTGCTTTTGTATTGTGATTTGACAATATTAAAAATAGAAAAGACGAAAGAGATAAAAAAGAGAAGGAAGGGGATTTGATTGGTTGCCTTCTCATTTCTCTTTCCTCTTTTTCATTTTTGTTCAAAGAAACAAATTTTTTATTTTGTTTTTTAGGAGTTACAATACAAGCATTTTGTGGTTATTTTCCAAATTTTATCGTTGAATTCTTGTTTTATTTTCAGGAATTCTATTTATAGGTATGAAATCACTACTTTCCATGTTTGCCGCATTCTGGAAATAGTACAAGATCGTCAGAACCTTATTAATTTACTGAAACTTCATGATTTTATGAACATTCTCTTAAAGTCTTATGATTGTGAAATAAGTATCTATTAAAATATTAAAGAATTAGTCACTCACCGTAATTTCACCCAACTTAACCACATTGAGAAATTTCAGAGTTGCCACAACTTAGGAAAAAAGTTTTGTTTGTAGAAGCAGTGTAGCCACCTATATCAATTTAGTTTCAGGTTGTTGATTATTAGTTAGACTATACATTTCACAAAACTTTTTGAAATCATTATGTCAATTCACGGTAAAAAGCACGATTGATCCACATTTGGACCCTGATCCGCATTTGGTCCCCTTGCCCTACTCAACTTTAAATGGCTATCAGTCCTTGAAAATGTTCTATCTATTGTCAATAAGCAAAACGTTACACATCAATGTTGAGAAAATTGTTTTCTTTTTGGAAAAATACAAAGGTCTTTACGATAATCAAGGCAACCACACTCACAGCAGGGCACCCTGCCGGCGCTACTGCTATACGTGCAACACGACCTTCTCTCACACTTACAAAGTTACACTGTCCCTAAGCACTGATGCAAAAAAAGGATACTATTCAGGGTACCGATAACTGTCAGTATCTCCGAATAAATTAAAAGCATTAAATATTTTACCTAAAAATATTAAATATGTTAACAGCAATTGGGACTGAATTTGACAGCCATTAGGGACTTAACGATTTCATGCGAGCGAGTTTATCCGTACGATTTTCGCGATCTCCACTTTGCGTATTTTACGACAGTTTACTTTTTCCTTCTTAGCGAAGGAGACGAAAAATCGAGAAATCGATCAAAAATAGGTAAGATAAAAAGTGAGGTTATGGCAGACCAGCGTAGCGTCGACAACATGGCCAGCATGAAGGGAAGCGCGCGAGAAGGGTTACAAAATTCAAATTCGGACCAACGGGATTCGAATACGAAGAGAGGCAGAGGCAGGCCAAAAAAGAACGAAAAGGTGGACTTAGACGTTAAAAGTGGGGAAAAATTAAAATTCTTCTTGGCCGGGAACAAGTGCGGACCAGTAATTAACGGGAGTCTAAAGTCACAAGTGTTTCAGAAAAGCAAGAAAATAGTGCGCTCACCAGTGGGTAGGAGAAGTAACAGTTCATTAGAAGACAGTGCATTAGTGTCACCAAATAAAGTTATTCCAACAGAAGAAGGGGACAGAAGAAATACATGGACGGGGAATCCAGTGCAAGATCAAGTAAAACATAAAAAGCAGCAGGCCGATTTCGAGACGAAAAAAGACAGTTACGGGCGAACACTAAGTGACGAAGAACACTCGAGTTATAGTTTCCCGGAGAAAGAAACTGGGATCCACAGCAAGCTCCAAAACGCCGTAGACAAAGGTATTAATAGCAAGGTAGGAAAGAGCAAAAGTTTTGGGGGATTTATCCATGAATGACTATAGGGAGGACAATCAGTGTAAGATAGATACCCTCATCGTTAAAAAATTTAGAAAAATCCTAGATGAATCAAGGGAGAGAAAAACGGAGTGTCGAAAGGAGAATATGATACTGAAAGATAGAATAATAGAATTAGAAACCAGTCTTGAACAACTTGAAAAACAAATGCCAGGGTTCGTCACACAGGTGATTCTAGCATTCCGGTGGAATTCGAACCTAGAAGAGAACAGCTGGAATAGCCAGAGTGGCTGAGCAAGGGGGAAATAGAGTACGAAATGAGAGAAAGACAAGATAGGAAAGACTGGTTTGTCATACGAGGACTTGGAGCAAGTAGTGGAAGAAAAGCGAAGAGAAGGATATAGGATACACTATGGGGACTGATCGGAGTAGTAATCACAATCAAGGACATCAGAGTAATAGGAGGGGGTACACTGATTAAGCTATCAGACTGGGAAGAGAAAAGAAGCCTCATGGCTAATAAACAGAGGCTAAGAGGAACATCTGTTAGGATTGAAGATGATTTGACTCGACGAGAAACCCGGGTATTGGAATGGATAGAAAGTGAGGTAGAAAGGGCACGAGAGAGTGGTGTATCAGCAAATAGCAGCTACATGAAGTGGACCATAGGGGATAATAAATATATTTGGAACGAGAAGGAGCTAACAATAGATATCCGTCGATTTCGTGGAGGCAGTAAATATTAAAGCAGTTTCATGGAATATAGCAGGCACCAGCAATATTTGGAAGACGTGGGATTTTTGGAGCAACTACGACTTAGTGATTTTTCAAGAGTCTTGATTAGAAGAACGTTCTTGAAAAGAGTTCAAAAGTAAATTGGATTCCGACTATGTATGGTATGTAAAACCAGCGGTGAGGGATACGAAAAAAGGTAGGGCTGAGAGAGGTCACTTGTTGGGATTAAGAAAAATATGGTGTGAAGGAGTGACTGTAAGTGAATGGGAGTATGGTTTAATATTAGAGAGTAAATCACTAGTAGCGAATGGGAAAAAGATAAAAATTATGTCATTGTATAATAATGTGGGAATTAAAAATGTACAAAAAGCCTTAGAAAGTAAGATAGAAGAAGGGCGGAGCAAGGGAGAACATCTCATTGTAACGGGTGATTGGAATGCGAGAATAGGGGAAGAGCAGGGACTGGGAAATGTAGACGAGAAAGAGGGTATAGACGAATTAGAGGAGTTGCAAGCCAACATATTGTTTAATGATAGAAAATCAGAGGATAAATTAGTCAATACGGAAGGAAGGAAATTATTACAATTTTGCTATAATCAGGGACTAAAAATCCTAAATGGGAGAATCAGTGGGGACAGAGATAGCGAATGGACGCATATCTGTGGGGACGGAGGATTGGTTCTCGATTACGTAGGTAATTTGGCAAACGGGGAAGAATGTCCGGTCAAAGAAATCAGAGTAGAATCGCAAATAGAATCAGATCATCTTCCAGTAACATTCACTTTGGAGGTAAGGGGGCCAGATTCCAGTACAGCACAACAGAAACAGGATGGGAGGGAGTTTTAGAAAGAATTACATGGGATGAAAGCAAGGAAAAGGAATACGAGATGGAAATGGGGAAACTGTGGGAAGAAACTAAGAAGACGGAAGGCTGGCAAGAGAGATGGGAAAGATTGAAAGAATGCATTTGGGAAGCAGCAAGAAGAGTTGGAATGACTAGTAAGATAGGCAAGAAGAAACGATTTGAAAATAAGGGTAGAGGAAAGTGGTTCGACGAAGAGTGTGCCACTCAGAGAAAGGAAGTTTGTGACAGTTTAAAAAAATATTTGAAAAGTAAAGGGGAGGATGATCAGGTTAAATTAAAGCAAGAAAAAAAAACTAAAGGAAGTGTGTGAAAGAAAAAAGAAAGAAGAAAGAGAGGGGAAATGGAAAGAAGTAGAGCACAGCATGGCAGAATTTTGGAAAGGAATAAGAAGCTTTGGAACACGAAAGAATAGGAAGAAAGGTAGGGAAATGTGGAAAGAAAGCTGGAAAAAGCATTTTGAGAATCTTTTGGGAGCAAAGAAGGATTTAGAACTTAACCCTAAGGACAGGACAAATGAAAAAGTAACAAACAAAAAGGAAAAAGTAATAGAAGTATAACCGAGAATCAAAGAGGTAGGGAATTCCAGTAGAATAGAGGAAGGGAATCCTCTAAATAAAGAGATTTCATTTGAAGAGTTTGTAAATAGTGTGAAGAAAATGAAAAAGGGAAAAGCTCCAGGGGAGGATGTCATAATAATAGCATTTATGAGAGGGATACCAAGGATTTGGGCAGAGGAATGTCACCAAGTATTGAATGGTTTTTGGAAAACGGGGCAAATGGCACAGGGATGGGAAAATGCAAATATAGCTTCAATATTTAAACGGGGGGAGGAATATGATACGGAAAACTACAGGGGGTATCGCTACTAGAAACAGGTTATAAAATTTTGGCCTCAATAAAGGACGAACGTATGAGGGGGTGGCTAGAAAAAAAGGCCTCTATAAAGAAAGCCAAGCGGGGTTTAGAAAGAAAAGATCAACAAGAGACCATATCTTTGTTTCAAATTCTTTGATCAATAACAAGATTAAGGGAAAAAGTGGTAAATTATTTGTAGCTTGTATAGATTTTAAAAAGTCGTTCGATATGGTAGATAGACAAATTTCATTTGAAAAACTGTATAAGATAGGAATCAAAGGAAGAATGCTGGAAATGATACGTGCAATTTACGAGGAGACTCAGAATAGAGTGATAACCGAAGAGGGATTGACAAACAGCTTCAAAACAGGCAGGGGGTAAGGCAGGGGTGTCCCCTGAGTCCTACTCTGTTTAATATTTTTGTTGACGACATAGATAAGATTTGGGAAAGGGGAAATAGGGGAAGGTCAGTGATAGGGAAAACAAAAATTTATAACCTCAAATTCGCAGATGATCTTGCAGTGATAGCGGACTTCCTAGAGGACTTGAGGGAAATGCTGAAACTTTTGTTAGGGTATGTAAACAGGAGCAATTTAGAAATAAGCGCAGGGAAATCAAAAATTATCGTATTTAGAAATAGGGGAAGAAAAGGTAAAGAATATAATTGGAGAATTGCAGGGCAGAGAATTGAGGTAGTGGACAGCTACAAGTATCTAGTCTTCTGGTTCTCGTCAGTGGGGAACTACAGCAAACGTATAAAAATCATGGTGGGAAAAATACAGAAAGCAACAAATGCAGCTTGGGTAGTGATGGCCAGAGCAAAAATAAGCGGTTTAAGTAGGAGACTTTGTCTAATGGATATACTTGCGAAATCAGGAGGTCTGTATGGGGTCGAGATTTGGGGATGGGAGGATAGAGAGGAAATGGAGAAAGTTCAAGCTAGGTTTGCTAAAATGACACTGGGAATTGATAAGAATACACCGGGATATATTTGGAGAACAGAAGCAAATAGAAGCAATTTGAACGTAGAAGTCAAAAATAGAGTTGGCAGGTATGTCGCTGAATTCCTAAGGATGGAAGAGCACAGATTTCCTCGGATTTGCCTTGAGGAAGAGCTAAGGTCAATCAAAAATAACAACCCTTCTATGTGAGGTAAAAGCTTGAAAAAGGCTTTGGCAGAATTGGGAGAACCAGAAATTTTAGATTTGGTAGGGGAAAGCGGGAGGGAAGATGAGTTTATTGAAAAACTAAAAACTGAGATTGAAGCGATGAGAGATGAGGAAATACGGAAGGATGAGGCTAGAATCGAAGATTCTTCTTATTGTATTCTGTATAAGAGCTGGAAAATTCCAGAGGGAGGAGAAGGCTACTGGAAGATCAAGGAATTGAATTTAAAGGATAAAATTCAATGGGCAAGGTTGCGTTGTGGGAACGTGGGAAAAGCCGGAAATAAAGGGTATATAAACGTAGACTGTAGATTTTGTGGGGAACAGGACGAAGATATGGAATACATATGGACATGTGACGAAGCAAGGGAACAGATTGATAATCAATGGGTAAAAGAAGTAGATAGATGGTTGGAAGGAATAGAGGGGACATTCCTAGATCAATTATGTAAGACAATGGCGGGAAATCCGGTCCTCGGGCTCTGCAGGTATGCGAGAGAATTTGAATCTAAATCCAAAGAGGTGGAATTATTAAAAAAACGAAAATGTAAGCTGGACCTCTCGAGGAAAGGCAGAAGAGAACGACTGAGATGTTACCGAATATTGGTTCTTAGCTTGTAAGTTTTTTTTAAGTTGCTAATATTTTTAAATAATAATAGAAAATAAGATGTATATAGAGAAGGGTATTTCATATATGTAGAAATCCAGAAGGATGTACATGTGAGAAAATATACAATACAATACAATATACTTCGACCAGAAGTTAGCCTACGGACTCTATTTTAAAACGAGATTTTTCTCCAGCGAGAGATTAGTCTACGGGCTTGAAATATTTTTCCATTTTCATATTTTGAAAATACTTTGATAATCAGTTGTCAGAATTCACATAAAAATCGAACTATACATTATGTAGATAGATATATGCATGTATCAGATACTAAAATCAGCTTAGACCATATTGGAATTGTATTCATTCTAAAGGATAAATAAATACTCGTTTTGTGTGATTTGAAGTTCAAACTGCGACTCCTTATTTCTCCTCCCAGATCAACCCTGTGATAATTATTACATGTATATTTTTTGTAGAGCCCATGAAGCTTTCAAACTGTATATCATTTTGAATAAAATCTGTAAAAACTTCGGTGATTGAGAGAGATCCGAATTTTAAAGAATCGTGAATTCTATTTTTTTCATCCACATTGTTCATAAAGATAATTAATGTTGATTTTTTATAGGGATTTGTAAAATCAAGTCCAACAGAAATTCCTCACAATCCCAGGTTTTTGCAAAGTATATCAAGGTTTTTTTAGCATCGTTTTTCATGATACGGAGCCATTTAAATATTTTGCATTCTTGCAAAACAATCGATTTGGAATATGTTGACAATTTGTCATTTTTAACTAGAATTTTTTTTGTGTTCTAGATGTAAAAATTGTGTTCAAAATTATTTTTTGCAACACCCACCTCTAAAGTTGACGTTTGCATGCATGTAGATGGTGCCTAAAGTACCTTATTTGAGCAGACTGTGCGTGAAAAAATTTTCGCGCATGCGCAGTTTGAAGATGGCTTACTTTAGACACTGGTGAAAAAGCTGCGCATGCTTCAATCATTAAATGTTTTAATGATTGAAGTTTTGTTTTTAGGGTGTTGTAGCCCCCTCACCCTCCCCGGGGGAGGGGGCAAAAAAGCATAAATGCCAACATTTTTTTCAATAATTTTTTTTAACAAATTTTTTGTTTCAAAATTTTTTTTCACAAAATTTTTTTTCAAACATTTTTTTGCACAAATTTTTTTTCAGAACATTTTTTTTCAAACAAATTTTTTTTGTCAATTTTTTTTCAAACATTGAAAACAATTTTTTTTTGTTGTAATTTCTTTACTCCACTCTATGCAATATAAAATTAGTATTTTTCGTTACCACCTCGTGACAACTTTTTCGGACGGGCGTTGCAAAAAATAGCGTGTGATACACGTGCGCGTAGGTGATTGTTAACTCGTATGATTGCATCATTCGCCTGCGGTTCGAAGCACTCGTCGACGTTTTTGCACTCGCTTCGCAATCGCTTCGCTCGTGCGCTAACCACCGACTCATGCTTCGAGCCTCCGGCTTATGCTACAAAATTCACACTCAAACACAACCACCTATTTTACGCACTTGTATCACAAATAACTATTTTCATGCTTTCATTTTATTTTTTTGTGATTGGAAATGATTGATTTTTTTGTAGTTGACACATGCCCGTGTGGAAATTTGATTGTGGCCAAACTGGGTCCCAGTCAGGTACTCATGAATTTTATTCTAATTACGAATATACACGCTATTTTATTCTTCAAGGCGGAAGTTAGTATTTTTCGTTGAGATTGTGTAAGAATGAAATTGTCGACACATTCATCTTCTGCAATCCTTATGTCACACCGCTTTTTCGAAAAAAATATCTTGAGAGTATTATAAAAAGATGAGTTTCACGGTTTTTAGAAAAAAGCGCTATTATTCACTTCCATATTTTCTTTGCATTTGCGCAATTTACGGAATGTTTCATTATGCGTCCTCCAAAAGAAAAAAAAAACGAAACTGAGCAACACGAACCACGAACGACTGAGGACTCTGGCATTGTTCTATGCCACGTTCTTATTGGTCAATATGAGACGATAAAAAAGCGCGTTTCCACCAAAGTTTGGTTTCACAACAAAATTTTTTGTTAAGCCAACGTTATATTATGTTAAATCAATAAGATTTTTTGTTTAGTCAGCAAAATTTGTGTTGAGCCAAACATTTTTTGCTTGCACTACCCAGAAAAAAAAACCGATTGAACTGGAGCGCCTTGAAATGTGTATCTTAAAATTCCAGATTGAGAAAGTTGCATTTCAATTGTTTTTGTGATTCTTTGAATTGGTCAGCTATTAAATTTGCAAAGCCACATTCGGAGATTCACTCGTTCTACGGTTTAAGACATTCTGAATAGGAGAACGTAACCTCAAAAAACTAACTTAAGTTCAATTGGTGATTTACGATTCACAGAAGAAACGCATGAATCGTTTCAAGTTCTCAATGAAATGGAGTTTGAAGGATGTCAAACTGAATGGTAAAGTGCAGATTCACTTTCACATAAACGAATCTGCATCATACAATTGATGATTGATGAAGTGTGATGAATTGCATAATGCAGATTACGCTCTTCATTATTGAATTGTAGCGATCATCGGAATTGGGTGCGAGTAAATTTGAATTAATATAAATTTGAATTTAATATAAATATTTAAATTAAAATATTCAAATTGCAATAAAATTTTCATACATACGTTGGTGAAATGCAAGTTTATGTAAATAGTAAATTCTTCAATAAATTATAATAAATTAAATAAATCTCTGAGAATAAAATATTTGTGATTATAACAAAGTATAAATATATGTATACTGTAGTTGACATCTGTGCAAATTCTTTCATCTAAAAATTAATAAACCACTTTAATTATATGAAAGGCGGAAATTGTGTTTAAAAAAGTTAAATTTGCGAATGGGTATTTTTTAAAAAATAGGTAAATAAACATAATACAGTTGTAAGATCAAAAATACTTAATTTTGCTTCCTCATAGAGGAAGCTTTGTAATGGTAACATTTTCAAAATATTTTTAATTCATTTAATTAAACCCTCCCTAATTTAGAAATGTCTAATACAATGTTCTAAGCAATCGTCCATATGTGTGTGTGCGTGTCTGAATGTGTGGATGTAACGCTTTTTTGTGAACACGATAGCTAGAGAAAGGTTGCGAATAAATTGATGAAATTTGGAGAGCTTATTTCCCTCACTAATATCTTGAAACTGACCGAAGGATTTCTAAAAATATTTATTGCATTTTTTTAAGCACTAAATAAGATTTTGAAAATTGGTTTTTTATAGTAAAACTTTTTTCAATCGCATAATTCAAAGTTGATGCACGGATATAAAAGATTCCTTGGTTCGAAACGAATCGACTGAAATATAATATTAATACATTTCATTGAAGAGTAAGGAAACTATTGTAATGCATAATATTTGAAAATACGGTTTCTTATAGTAAAACTTTTTTCTTCAACATAATTCAAAGTTGATGAAGAATATGAAAGATTCCTTGGTTTGAGACGAATCGATTGACCTACAATATTAATACATTTTAGTGAGAAGTAGGGTAGTTATAGTAATTTATATATTGCGAGATTTATTTACAAGTGTGAAATTAGAAAAGTTGTGTTGATTCAAAACGAATCGATTGACCTATGACATTGATATATTTTATTGAACAGTAAGGGAGCTATGGTAATGCATAATATTGGAAAACGCAGTTTTTTATAGTAAACTTTTCTCACTAACATAATCCAAATTGATGCAAGAACGGAAAAGATTTCTTGATTCGAGGCAAATCGGTTGATCTATAATAATAATAATACTCTTTATTGAAGATTAGGGAAGTTATGCTCATTTATAATATCTGAATCAGCAGTTTTAAACAGAAAAACTTTTTTCATCAACATAATTCAAAGTTGTAAAAAAATCATAAAGCTGGGAAAGGGATAGGGTGCGACAAAACTTTTTCTTTCCCTTTTCCAGCTCAAAAAATTATCATTTCGAATACAAGGTTTGATTTGCCTGATTTGTCTTTGTATTTAAAACATTCTTGTATTTATTTTGTAATTTTTCATTTTTTGTAAATTTCTATTTTTAAATTGAGCAAAATGAAGACTTTGGTTTGTCTATTATTGAAAAAAAATGCTTCCGCTACGAGAAAGCAAATACATTCGCTAACGGGAAGCAAAGTGATCGTAAAATGAGCACCATATCATTATAAATACAAACAAAGTGGAAACACTCGAGATCGAATTCACAGCTAGTTTTATTTTCAATAAGTCACGAAGAGCCATGCACCATCAACCAAATTCTATGACATTGGAAGGTTTACAAACGAACGTTTTGTCTTCAAATTCTGATAAAATAATTTTAGAAGAGATATTTTTAAAAGGTACAATTATTTTTTATTCAATCCCGTTACTTGCCAAATGTGCCGCATTTCTACGCTTCCCATAATCATTTTTTCAATTTCAAGGATCCACACTTGCAAATAGCAATCTCCTTCGTTTGGAATATCTAAAATTTCAAAAATTTGCGCAATAGATCCAAATTTTAGCTGTATTATTATTATAATTTATTTATTTATTATTATTATTTCATCGTATTATTATACGATCAACCGTCATTTTTCAATCGGTAACGAAATATTTTTGGTGAATCATGAAATAACAACTTCTCCGATTCATTGGCACTTCTAACCTATCGTCAGCAATCTGCCATTCCAGTTTAAGATACACATTTCATACGACCTGAAATACGATTGGAACGTGGTCAATCGTTTCTTGTTTCCTTGGTAGAAACTTATAAATTCTCATTATTGCAAAGTTTATATTTCAGTAAAAGAAATTATTCAACTTCTTTGAAAAATCGGTTTTCACAGATATCTTGAGAATTCATTTAGATTCCGTTAAAAAAACTTCAAAATCGGTCAAGAATATAAGCCGGAATATTATATTGAACATTTTCTCAACCAATGTTTACTGTGCAGCGCCAACCCTGAGAAAAGAAAATCTAAGCCCAAACAAATTGTCCGTATATAGATGCTTTTATTATGTAAGTTTTAATATTTAATAATTAGGAGCAGCAAATCACATTGCATTCTTATGGTTGGAGTGCATCTAGCCTCTTATTGAAGCTATATATTTTAATAATTGATTACATTTTTCTAAAATAAGACGCCCAATGAGGGCCAAATTGGCACCTAAGAACTGTTTGGGCAAAATCGGGCACATTTCCACACGGGTAATGTTTTTTACTGACTTTAGTGTCTTTTTAACTGAAATGATGAATCTTGAACTGAAGTAGAAGAATCTTCAACCACAAAGATTTATTTTTACCACAAGTGTTCAACTTTCAACCAAGTAGTTTAACTTCCAACCTGTTAGTTGTTTATGATGGACTGGCATGGGATAGCGAAGGAGTCATGTTTAGCCATGTCATAGTCGACGACCATGAAACTAGAATATGTATTACCATGATTAATCAGATTTTTAAATACGTTTCTGTCGGATTTAATCCAGACCAAAGAGTTTCTGAATCTATCCGACAAGGCACTCCTTTTGCACCCAAAAAAGGTTTTGGGTTTTTGTAGAAAATTGGCACAGATGTAGCCTCCGGAAGCTACGACCACGATCGTTCACTGAACGATCGATCCCGACGCAACTGGAGGCGATACGTCATCCGACTCGTCACTCCCCACTACACCAGGAGTTGATCGAGTCGGGAAATCACTGAACAAACACTTGAAGCACTAAAGGTGACGTTAACTTCAACTGACGGATTTAACTGCCCGATACGTGCACAAGATGCACTGGGCATTGAACCAACGCAACACTTGGCAACCGGGCACACTCGCCTACACCTTGATGAATACTAAAAAGCCAGAAAAAGGATACAAAACCTCAACAAAGGAGCTTCACACCACCACCCGACTCCCCACTCCGACTGAAGGGAAAGTGCCTGAAAATCAAAGAACAGAGAGAGACCTTCAAGGAGAAAGAGCATTGGGCGAAAACCATTTGATTAACAATGAAACCTTGAGGTCACTCAACCAAGAATAACAACGTCAAATAAATTATTAACATCCCGCCCGCCTCGTTCGCTGAACGAAACAAATTCCTATCATAAAGGTCAAGATTCGAGTGCCGCCCGCCATGAAGCACACGTTAAATGTCCAGGTATAAGCAAAAATTCAGGTCCGCCCGCCATGGAACACAATTAGCCGCATGAAATCAGCGCACGACTGGCAACCAACACCATTTGACAATCTCCAAGTTAAGGATTACGTTTCGGCACAGTTCATTTTTCTGAAATGTCTTGCACTTGTGGAGTAAATGATTAGTAAGTGGAGTATCTGAACCAACTTGAGCTTTCCCGAGATCCTGCATCAGGAGGTTCGCGACGATAGTGATGAGACTCAGCCAGTCAATTGGATCAAGGAGCCAAGAAATATCAGCCAGAACCTTCCTCTTGGTGATCGGGCGTTCACTCTCGATTACTGGTGCTCCCCATCGAAATTCGTCAGATACAGGATCTTAGGCAGCTCTCGAAGCGTAAGATGGGCCATCGGTCTCGAACTGTGGCCACCCGTTCATGTAGTATGTCGCACACAGGAATTCTATTCAATAGAGGAGTGGAGTTGGAGGCCTACTTCTTCTGATGCATGTCTCCATATTCCAACAGTTGAATCAGTTGATCTTCAAGTGGAATGGCAGAAACCTCATCGCTGACGCCTGATAATATGTCATCAACATAAATAGTTGTCTGAACCGAATTACCAGATATAGAGCGCATGACATTCCGTAGGTTAGTGTCCGAGGCTGACAGTGACCATCTTCGTCCGTTTCATCTAAAGGATACATTGAAGATCGACATCTCTTCCCTCAATATCTCAATATATCAGTTCAACATTAGCAAAAAAAACCAGTTCAAGGAAATCCCCATCACATCATGATGGCAGCAAGGGTTTTGCGGTTTCGGACCGCGAAGTAAAAGACGACCATCTGCATTTCGGCAAACTGCATGATGCGGGATGTGGTAAGTGGGCCTGAAAATTATAAGTCTTTCTGTGGGAGGAACAAGACGCATGTGCCCCAACCTGTCATAATCAGACACAAAGCGCATACTCCTCGTCAGCAAAGGTGTGCTCCTCCAATCTTTGACATATGGAAACGAGTATCAGTTGAGCTCCTTGCAGGAACTCTCCTGGAGTGTGGACAGCTTGGGTAAAGTCGAACTGATACTCGGTGAAATATAGTTCCCCGACAAAAGCATATTTTCCTACAAGCTCGAAAGATAAGATCTGCGTATCTGGAAATAAGCTCAAGAAATGAATCTGGCTGCGGAGCAATCCAGGAATGATTCTTTGTCGCTCAGTAAAGAACATAGTGTTCTTGATATTTGTCATCAAGGTTATTAACGATAATTGGCCCTTCCAAGGTCCATGACTCTCATTATGAGATATGTCCATGAATTTTTATAAACTTTGTGATGTTTGTAGACCTGCAAACAATCATACTGACAAAAGGGAGTCCCAGTAAGGGATTTCATTCGACGAACATCTAACAATAGAAAATAAAGAGGCAAGGACGAGAGTAATGAAGCTCGCATGCGATGCGGACACCCGGGGAACCAAATTCGAAGCTGGCTTGTAAAACTATAATCAAGAATTGAGCGAAGTTAAATAACAGAAAACAACTAGACAAAATACACAATCTGTCATGGGAAGTAAGTTAGTCATGCCTGAGAGCCTGTCTCACGTTGCTTGCAATGTTGCAAAAGAAAACAAAAACAATATATCTGACATGCCTGAGAGCCTGAAAGCAAAGTTATCAACAGAAAACAACTAAACAAAATACACAATATGTCATGGAAAGTAAGTTAGTCATGCCTGAGAGCCTGTCTCACGGTGCTTACAATGTTGCAACAAATCCACAATCAATATATCTGTCATGTCCGAGAGCCTGGAAGCGAAGTTAAATAACAGAAAACAACTAGAAAAAATACACAATCTGTCATGAAAAGTGAGTTAGTCATGCCTGAGAGCCTGTCTAACGGTGCTTGCAATGTTGCAACAAATCAATAATCAACATATCTGTCATGCCTGAGAGCCGGTCTCGGGGCGTTTGCAATGTTGCAAACCATCACACCGTCAGTAAGTAAGTTTGTCCTGCCTGAGAGACTATCTGCAGGCGTTCGCAAAGACATCATTCAAAACCTAAACAGAACCGGCGTACCGATCGATAACACATTGTTTGGAGATCACGAACATTTTTATAGATCAGATCGCATATTAATAAATTCATCAGGCATAATGATCAATGAGCATGCAATATTGCATTTAAGTCAAGAGTTCGATAGTGAGAGTCGGTAACAGAGTTTAAGTTTTAGAATTGTGAGTGTTTATGCTTTACGTTCATGCTCCTCTCGCTAACCCAGTATCCGGCTCGAAGGACCAAAGATGTTATTTATTTATGATGGACTAGGGGGGGGGGGGGGCAGCGAAGGAGTCATGTTTAGTCATGTGATAGTCGACGACCATGAAACTAGAATATGTATTACCATGAATAATCAGATTTTTAAATACCTTTCTGTCAGATTTAATCCAGACCAAAGAGTTCCTGAACCTATGCGACAAGGCACTCCTTTTGCACCCAAAAAAGGTTTTGAGTTTTTGTAGAAACTTGGCACAGATGTAGCCTCCGGAAGCTACGACCACGATCGTTCACCGAACGATCGATCCCGACGCAACTGTAGGTGATACGTCGTCCAACTCGTCACTCCCCACACACCAGGAGTTGATCGAGTCGGGAAATCACTGAACAAACACATAAAACACTGAAGGTGACGTTAATTTTAACTGACGGATTTAACTGCCCGATCCGTGCACAAGAAGCACTACGCATCAAACCGACGCAACACCCGGCCTATACTGAAAAGCCAGAAAAAGGGTACAAAGCCTCAACAAGGGAGCTTCACACCACCAACCGACTCCCCACTCCCACCAAAGGGAAAGCGCCTGGAAATCAAAGAACAGAGAGAGACCTTCAAGGAGAAAGAGCATTGGGCGAAAACCATTTGATTATCAATGAAACCTTGAGGTCACTCAGCCAAGAATAACAACATGAATTAAATTATTAACACAACCAAAAAGATAAAGTTTCAACTAAAGTGATGAATTTTCAACTAAAATTATGAATATTCCTCATTTTAGTCAGTATTTTAATTAGTTCAGAATTTTAAACCAAAAAGATCAATTTTTAATACATGAGCTTAACTTTCAAGCAAGCGGTTTTATTTTCAACCAACAAAATTAATTGTCGACTAAAATGATGCATCTCGAACTGGAATAGAAGAATTTTTAACCAAAAAGATTAGTTGTTAGCAAAAAGTTTTACTTTCAACTAAGTAGTTTCATTTTCAACCAAAAAAATGAATTTTCAACTAAAATGATAATTTTAAATTCCAATAACAATGTATAATGTGTTAATAATTTTTAAAATTAGAATTCTTTCAAATTTTAGTATTGTCATTAGAATTACATAGAAACTATAGTACCTTATGTTATAAATCGTTGATACGTCATTGCTAATTTCTATCCTTGTTAAGAATTATCTTCCTCTCTTACTATCTTTCTCAATTTTTCTCCTTGCAAAAATGGAGCAAAAAAGTTGGGGAGTCCTTGACTCTTCAACTAAGTCAATTACATTATTAAAATGTTTTTAACAGTATAAATTTAGTATTTATGTGAACAAATTTTAATTTTTCAAATTTAAACAAAATTTCCTACAAAAAATGAAGCTCCAAAGGGTAAATTTCTCAATTTAAATTTCTAACCTAAAAAAGAACGTTTTTTTCTATTCAAATGATATTTACAAAAACTAGTTATTATTTCATATTTATAGAGATGTGAGGAGGAAGATGATCTTTATAATAATTTGACGGATAATTTGACGAACTTTGAAATTTAATTCTACGTCCTGAAGAGGAAAACGACAAAGTTTTCGAAACGTTGGCAGAAATAAAGGATTTATAACATCAAAATCTACTTTTGGTCTGAAGTGTGTCAGTTTCTTTTACCATCTACATGTATTAATTTTAAATACTTATATTACTCAGACAAACAACATCGCTTTAACACCATTATTAATCCAACTAATATTATGTTTTTGACATAATTTTATCATATCTTTAATGACAAATTTCGAAGTTTATCATCACTAAGGATTCATGTCATCGAATTCTAACACCTTCAATTACAAAGGATTCATGTGATCAAATTTTCAATTATTTCGAAAGTAAATTTAACTTATTAGTGCATCAATTTTTCAATAATTGTAAATCTTTTCAAATTAAAATTAGATGTTATTTCAACGCATGCATTAATTGTTAGTAATTAAATTAATTAATTTAAGTTCTTAAATCCTTTTTCACAGCAATATGTATTTCAACGAAATCAAAAATAATTTTCCAAATTCTTTTACAGATGTTAGAAAGTTTATCAATTTGAACAAGAGAATTAATAATTTAAAAAGTAGAGAATCATTTCTTGTCAATTGTAGGTTTCACAATTTATTACCCAAGAATATTACTAATGCTACTAGGAATGTTAGAATTTTACCATTTTTCAGTAACAGAGCAAAAATCCATGTTAATTTCATAGTAGAATCTTTAGAACATCAGTTGCTTAATATATATATATATATATATGTATGTATGTTGCAGCTCTCTTTTAAGGTCTTGATACCTCTCCTATTTTTCTTTCTCCTTTGCAGTGATGCTTTATTCGGACGGAGCCGAGAATTCGATCACGAATATCGTTCGTTTCTCGAAGTCTTGGAGAACGATGTCAGGCCTCGAGTGCGCAACGGAGACTGCTGCCCGAAAATCGTAGTTCCAGAAAATCTGGCACTTCGCGTTTCGGACAATTGACTCTATATCCCTTGGAGCGTTCGGCAGGGCAGGGTCGCGACCAACACCGTAAGAGCGACAAAGGTGGTAATAAAGTACTCTTAGGGCCGCATTATGTCTATAGATATACGTTGTTCCTGCGTGGGTCGGACACCCCGATAGTATGTGTTCTAGGTACTTAACGTGTGCATGACACGCTCTGCACGTATCACTGGGAACTTCTTGACATAAACTGCGGGCGCGGTATGCTAAGGTGGAGATTACACCGTCCTGGCATGCGAAAATGAAGCCCTCTGTACCTGAATTGAGCCCTGATGATTTGAGGGAAGCAAAAGTTTGCTCCTTTGACAAGGACTGTTTTTCTACATTTCTGTGAAAGTTTCCGTGCATATGCTTGTCGAGCAGCTCTTGGTGAAATTTTCTAACATCTGCTTTCTTTACTTCGGCTTTTAGACGTGAAGCATCTAGATGGAGTAATGCACTTTCCTCACTTCTGATGTTGGAATTCAGGTCAAGGGCCTCGGCAGCTTGCTCCGCGGCTTTGTAAAGGAACGCTCCTTTGCCAATCATCTCGTGGTTTCTGACCATCTTTAGGAGCGGATCTCTGCCACTCGCAACTATGTAAGCTGTACTTAAAACAATTCGGTTATGAAGACATTGGGGATTCAGAAGTCCGCGTCCGCCTTGACGGCGTGAAATGTATAATCGCGGAACTGACGAATTGATATGCAAGCTTTTATGCATATGCATGATCTCACGCGTGGTGACATCAAGGGCCTTAAGCTCGTTCTTTGTCCATCGAACCACCCCCAACGAGTAGAGTAGAACCGGGACGGCAAGCATGTTAGTCGCAGATACCTTGTTCAACGCCGACAGATTGGAAGACCAAATCTGTCTAAGAAAATGCTTGTATCTGCTTCGGAGAGACCTCTTTACTGATGTTAAGTCCTGAATGCGGCTTTGAGGCACGCCCAGGTATGTATAGGTCTCTCCAGTGTTAAGGTGTCTAATAACACTTATATCTACAAGCGCAGGGTCCTTCGGAACGCCAGTAATCTTTCCTTTCTTCAAATGAATTTTGGCACACTTGTCCAAACCAAAGTCCATCCCAATCTCTCCTGTGTAGTTCTTGACGATATTTATAGCAGTTTGAAGTTTGCTTTTACCAGCGGCATAGACCTTCAGGTCATCCATATAAAATACATGAGTTACCCTATGCTCACGCTGATTAGTGTCGCCACAGAGGTATCCAGGAGAATTTCGTAGTGCGAGAGATAGAGGCAGAAAGTGTGATGCAAAAAAGCAAAGGGCTCATACTATCCCCTTGAAAGACGCCCCTCTGGAAGGTGACCTTGTTCGTCGTCAGACGATGATTCCTAGATGAGATGGTAAATCTAATTTTCCAAAGAGGCATCAGTCTCTCTGTGCATCTCACTATGTGTGGATATACCTTCAAGCTTTCCAACAGACAGATGATAAGTCTATGAGAGGTTGAATCGAAAGCTTTCCGGTAGTCAATCCAGGCCATTGACAGGATGCGCTGATGGGCGGCAGCGTCTTTACAGACACACCTGTCAATTAGCAGGTTCTCTTGACAGCCTGCTACACCTTTTTTCGAGCCTCGTTGTTCGTACATCTCTCGCCATACAGGCTCAATTCGTCGAACGATCCTGTTGTTTAGGACAGCTGTAAATATCTTATACAGTGTGTTTAAACAAGTTATTGGCCTGTAATTCTCTGGTCTGGACAAGTTGCCTTTTTTCGGTAGGAGTATAGTGCGTCCTAACACCAGCCACTGTGGAATGGGCGTCTCCGACTTTAAATATGAGGTGCATATGCGGGCCAAATGTTGGTGTATAGAAGTAAACTTCTTCCACCAAAAGTTCTTAATACAATCTGGTCCAGCACCGGAAAAGTTCTTCGTGACTCTAAGTGCTTTTTTCACCTCTTCGGCAGTGACTGATGGGCACTCCTCCTCAGATTTTATGAGGCTGTCGCAAAACTCCTTGAAGCGGATGATATTGTCAGTATCTTC
>CAKNXH010052612.1:0-28018 GCA_932178445.1 Andricus quercusramuli
TCGACATGCAATTCATTAACGATCGGTTATCATACATTGTACTGAAGGGTATTTTCAGCAAACAGGTATTAATCAACGTGCACTGCCCCACCGAGGACAAAGACGAAGACACTAAAGATCTCTTTTACGAAACAATCGAGCAGGTTTTTGACAAGTTCTCAACTTTTGACGCAAAAATAGTATTGGGAGATTTCAACGCGAAAATTGGAAAAGAACCGATGTATAGGCCTACAATAGAATCAGAAAGTTTGCATGACGTCAGTAATGATAATGGAACTAGAGTAATAAACTTTGCAGCTTCAAAGAACCTCGTTGTCAAAAGCACATATTTCAAGCATAAAAATATACATAAGGCCACCTGGAGATCACCGGATGGTAACACTCACAATCAGATTGATCACGTTCTAATTGACAGAAGACGTCATACAAACATTCTCGATATAAGATCGTATAGGGGAGCGGATTTAAATTCAAACCATTTTCTCGTGATAGTAAAACTAAGATCTAGGCTAGCGATCAGTAAGAAAACAAGCCGCACAGAGCCAACAGTTCGTTTCAATATAGATAAGTTCAAAACAGCAACAGAAACATTAAATTATCAAGTTGAGATTTCTAATAGCTTTGACGCTCTCCAAGAACAGAGAGACGATAACAATAATTACGAGGAGGACCCGGAAACCCTATGGAGCAATATAAAAAAGGCGGTAAAGACAGCCGCGAAACTTACGATAGGTTTAAAGAAAGTAACAAAAAGCAAACCATGGTATGACGAAGAGTGCAAACTCGGGTTTGAAAAACGTTGGAAGGCCAGACTAAGTAGTTTACAAAATAAGTGCGATCAAACACATAAGAAGTATCTCGAGATTAGTAAAAGTACAAATAGCCTCTATAGATCCAAGAAAAGGGAATGGGAAAATAATAAAATACTAGCAATAGAAACGCATAATAAACAGAATAACCCGCGCGAGATGTACAGGGGAATCAATTTTATAAGGAAAGGCTTTCAAAGTAGAACGGAAGTAATGAGGGACGAAAATGGCAACCTAGTAGCCGACGCGACAGAGAGACTGAATTTATGGAAAGAATATTTCGATAAACTATTAAATGTACGCGAAGCCCCCGTTGAAGGTAATCTCGGCGAAATCCACACTGCTGATCTATTAATTGATGATCCTGCTGATATAGAAATAGAAATGGCCATAAAGAAGTTGAAAAATAACAAAGCCGCGGGCATCGACGACCTACCGGCTGAACTGATAAAAAATGAAGGCCCTTGCCTCAAAAGACAAATTTGTAAATTAATACGCACAGTTTGGAAAACAGAACGCATTCCAGAGGAATTGAATGACTCTATTGTTATTCCTATCTTTAAAAAAGGCGATAAAATGAACTGTAACAATTATCGGGGAATTTCACTTGTTTCATCGTGTTATAAGATCCTGTCCAATGTAATCTTAGGTAGGCTAACTCCTTTCGCCGAGGAAATCATTGGGGATTACCAGTCTGGATTCCGCCGAAACCGATCTACAAGCGATCAAATGTTCACAATTAGACAACTGCTAGAAAAAAAATGGGAATTTAATGAAGCAGTGCATCAGCTATTTATCGATTTTAAAAAAGCTTACGACTCTATTATACGCGCGTGAATGTACTGGATCCTAGAGTTCTTGGGTGTGCCAAGAAAATTGGTTAGACTTATCGAAATTTGCTTAAGCGGCAGTAGGGGAAGAATACGCGTAAACGGAAGGTTATCTGAAGAGTTTTCGATCCGCGATGGTCTGAAACAGGGCGATGCACTTTCGTGCGTCCTTTTTAACTTAGTTTTAGAATACGTGGTTAGGCAAGTGCAGGCGAATCCGACCGGTGCTACCCTCAATGGGGTAATACAAATTCTTGGATATGCGGATGATCTCGACATACTAGGGGATGATAATAGTGTTGCCGCCGAGCGAGAAATCCCGAGAAACGAGACGGGACGAGACGAGTCATACCTGCTGTCTCGGTGTTTCTCGACTCGTTTTGTCTCGTCTCATTCTTACTCGTCTCGTGGCGTCCTTACTCGTTTCTCGCTCGGTTTTTTCCAAGAAATGCGACAGATGTGCGCTAGCAGAGCGGACAGCTGGCGGGAGCGTTCTTTTGCGACTCTGACGCGCTAATGCTAATTAGCGTTCTTCAATGAATAGCTAAAGTCGAAATATGATTACATATTATACTTTTTTGTTGATTACTGATTAATTTGATATCAAACACGACTATGTTGCGATTTTTTCGAAGATTGAACTTCACTATATTAGTATTTTGTTTTGTCCTTATTAATAATTTATTTTGCCAATTATAACAACAGAATACATGAAAGAGAAATGTAAAAAGACAGGTATATTTTCAAGGCCTTTGGAGTTTAAAGAATTTAATACTAATTTCCTTTTTATACATTTTAAAGTGGATTTTTAGAATTTTGTGACGTCTAATTTCTAAGGATGGTAAATAAAATATATTTGCCGGGACATTAGAAAAATCGAAAGTGCGTACCTACTTAAATCACTTTGAATACTACATATTTTTTAAATTTTATGAAATTGAACCCTTCGTCACAGATTATTTTATTTCCGAAATAATATTTCGGAATATTTCAATTTTTGAAGCTGACGAGTAGTGTATCCTGAAGTTGGCGGACATTTTTGTATATGCGTCAGTATCTAGAGTAATATCTTTAGAGGTTATCTTTTTAGACTCCGATAGAACATTTTGTTTTATTTCAAAATTGGCTTTACATTTTTTTTTAATTTGAAAATATACTAAATGGGGTTTTTCTGAAAATATTAATAAATCAGAGTTGTTCAGTTCGAAAAGTTATAAAAAACATCCGTATATACTTTTTCCTATCTTGCGTATTTTTTTTGGAACTTTCGCAAACATTTCAATGAAGTTGACTATCATTCAGGGTATCCAGCGATTCTTAGAAACAAAATTCAAGGTCTTTTTCAGGTTTTACAGGTCAAAAAGTAAAGTTTTTCCAGGTCTCTAATTTATAAAGGAAGCTGACCCATAAATAAAAAAAATCGGAATTTTTAGCGAATATAAGTCGGCTTCGTGAACTCCTTGGGAATATTCGTTAATCTCTGTGAAGTCTTTGAGACCCTTCAAATCTCTTAAATCTTTGTGAAGTCTTTAAAATAATGCGAAATCTTCGTCCATTCCTTGAAATATTCGGAAGTTTTTAAAATGTATATGAAATCTTAAAATTTCTGTGAAATGTTTCCGAATCTTTTACAATTTTTGCCAAATCTTTGCAATCTTTAAAATCTTTCTGGATTCCTTGAATTCTTGAGATCTTGAAATGTCTGTGGAATATTTCGGAATGTTTTGAAATTTTTGCACAGTCTTTGAAATCTTCGTAAAATTTTTAAAAATATTAAAAAAACTTTTCGAATTCTTTGATATCTTTGTGAAATATTTCTGTCAACTGTTGTATTTATTGGAAAACATGAAAATATTTGACATGTTTGTACAATCTTCCAAAAGATTTGAAATCTTTGTGACTTTCTGGAAGTATTTTAAAGTATGTAAAAATCTATGTGAGATCTTGAAATTTCTGTGAAATCTTATGAAATCCATTAAAATTTTAGCAAAATATTCGAAATCTTTGCGAAATTTTAAGAAATATCTTATAAACTTGATGAATTCTTTCAAATATTTGTGAAACCTTTCTGAAATCTGTTCTATTGATTTGAAAAAATGAAAATATTTGAAATGTTTGTGCAATCTTCGAAATGATTTGAAAGCTTTGTGAATTTCTTGAAATTCTTTAAAGTATGTAAAAATCTATGTGAGATTTTGAAATTTCTGTGAAATCTTTAGGAATCTTTTAAAATTTTAGCAAAATATTCGAAATCTGTGCAAAATGTTAAAAAATATCTTCAAAACTTTATGAATTCTTTCATAAATTCAATTCGTAATTTCTAGAGCTTTTATATTTTTTTCATTTTCAGAACTCCATACAAAAAAATTAATTTTACCCGTGTGAACTCAAATAAAACACGTAATACGTTTCTGAATTATACAAATTTTTATATACATGAATATTCAAATATACAAACCTGAATAAACAAATGTAGATACATGAATGTCGTAGGGGTGAAGTATAAAATCGACTGTGTGATGATCATAATGTGTTTCTGAGTATTATTACTGACTGATTTAATAATTTTTACACATTCCAATTTCATATAATTTAAAAAATATGTAGTAGTCAATACGATTTAAGGAGGTGCGCACTTTCGATTTTGTAAATTCCCCAACAAATATATTTTATTTACCAACCGTAGAAATTGGGTGCCACAAAATTTTTAAATTCTACTTTAAATTATAAAAAATTAACTTAGTGTTAAATTCTTCAAAATCCAAATGACTTGAAAATATACCTCTCTTTTTACCTTTCCGTTTCATATACTCTATT
The DNA here is from genome assembly GCA_932178445.1 of Andricus quercusramuli. Classification (NCBI taxonomy): domain Eukaryota; kingdom Metazoa; phylum Arthropoda; class Insecta; order Hymenoptera; family Cynipidae; genus Andricus; species Andricus quercusramuli. Next base: position 4,457 of record CAKNXH010052612.1, read on the forward strand.
CTTATAATTGGCAAAATAAATGTTCAATAAGAACCAAATGACATACTAATAGAGTGCAGTTAAATCTTTGAAACAATCGAAACATAGTCGTGTTTGATATCAAATTAATCAGTAATCAACAAAAAAGTATAATATGTAATCATATTTCGACTTTAGCTATTCATTAAAGAACGCGAATTAGCATTAGCGCGTCAGAGTGGCAAAAGAACGCTCCCGCGAGTTGTCCGCTCTGCTAGCGCACATCTGTCGCATTTCTCGGAAAAACCGAGCGAGAAACGAGTAAGGACGAGACGGGACGAGGAAGAATTTGTCGAGACAAACCGAGTAATGCTCCCGGGAAAACGAGACGGAACCGAGTAATGAACGAGACGAAAGCGAGCCAGGCTCGGTATTTCTCGTCTCGGACGGCAACACTAGATGATAAAGAAACGGTAGCTAAAAATGCAGAAATCTTGATCACAAAAGCCAAAGATATTGGCTTGGAGGTTAGCGAAACGAAAACAAAATATATGACCGTCGTCAGATCTGAACAAATTAATCAAGACGGGGATCTAACAGCCGGAAATATGAAATTCGAAAGGGTTAGCGAGTTTAAATACCTCGGGTCAATTATAACTAGCGAAAATAAGATTAAAACGGAAATCAACGCGCGACTGCACGCTGGCAATGGGTGCTATTATGCAGCAAACACACTATTAAAATCGCGATTGCTATCTAGAAACATCAAAGTAAGAATCTACAAAACAATAATAATGCCGGTCGTCATGTACGGGTGCGAAACGTGGGCGTTGACGAAAGGAGAGGAGAATAGGTTTAGAGTTTTTGAGAATAAAGTACTTAGAAAAATCTATGGTCCAAAAAGGGACGAAGAGACCGGCGAATGGAGAAAACTGCATAATGATGAGCTGCATGCTCTCTACGGGTCAGCAAATATTAATAGAGTAATGAAAGCGCGTAAACTAAGATGGGCGGGGCATGTAGCAAGAATGGGAAATGAAAGAACAGTGGGCAACAAGATTGGTGGAAGGTAAAGGACGGTCGGGCTGTCACGATAGCTAACCTCAAAAATGGTTAAGTGAAAGGTGATAGAAAGCTAGATTAGCAATCCAGGCAGATTTTTCCGATTCCTAACACATTTCTTTGTTCTCTTTTGGATTACAAGAGGACCTATTATAAAGAATCCGCTGATTATAAAAAGATCCATCTTCTGAGCTACTCTACAGGAAAGGCAGGTGGGTGTTCATCAGAGCGCCGGCCTTCGGGCCAGCGTGCTTTATTCTAAGCATGGGGTCCCATAATCGGGATAATGGTCAGCCAGATGAAGAGTTGGACGAATTTGACGAAACTAATGCAAATCTAATCCGCGAATCTCTAATGCAAGAAATGGTCTCCACACAGATTCCTCAAAACTCAACCTCTCAAGTAATGGTTCAACCTAACCTATCTTTTCCGAACACAGACTCCGAAATGGATACGACTACCCCCTTAGAATCTTCAATCAACGTAGCTCCTAATCATAAACCCAAGGAAACCGGGAATCCTTCTGATCAAAGGCCTAATTTGGCTATAAACAAAGCAAAAACTGCTAGAAAGAGAACTATAATTGACTCTCAAAATAAAGTTAGTAATGCTTCTAAGTCGAGACATACTGATAGCACCCAATTTCCTTCCAATCACGAAACTCTAAAACCAAAAAATCTCTACTCGAAAAATAATAAGGGCCCATTTACGGTTGAAATTGATTGTACTGCCAATCCTCCCATCCAAGTTTTGTCTCTAGGCAAAATCCTACACAAAAACTTTAGGGATATAGTTACAGAATGCAAAAAGAAGGGGTCGTCTAGATTTACTGTGCTTTGCAAATCCGGCCCTGGAGCCAATAAAATAGTCGAAAATTTAGACAAAATAAACCCTTATCTCAAAGCCCACATCCCTAACTTTAGAGTCACTCGTTCAGGCATTATAAGGAATGTGCCTGTTGATTTTTCGATAGAAGAAATCAAAGAAAATGCCATCAGTTCTGCTCCTATTGTTGAAGTCAAGCGCTTTGAATGGAAAGACAAAGAGGGGAATCCAACCCCAGGTACCACAGTCCTTCTAACTTTCGATGGACAAATTTTACCACAAGACATCAAACTTTTCTTCCTCTTCCTTCGTGTTGAACCTTATGTCTCTCAACCAAAGGTATGCTATTCCTGTTACAGACATGGACATGTGAAAAGCATTTGCAAAAACCCGCGCTGCTTATACTGTGGTGAAAAACCCCACGATATAGGTGAGATCTGCCCCAAAGTTTCTGACAATCCTAAATGTCTGAATTGTGATGGACCCCATTTAGCCATTGATAAATCTTGTCACAAATACTTTGAAGAAAAAGAAATTAGGAAAATCGCGGCATATAAAAATATCGGTATCAAAAGTGCAGCTTTTCTGCATAATCACGGAAAACTAAATCCTGGAGACAATTCAAACCTTCTCCATCGACCTTTATCCCATCGAAATTCATCACAAAACCTAACGACCCCTCACTTTGACTTCTCTAACTTTCCTGAATTAGGAGATATTATTCTTGAGCAGTTAAACCAAAACCATAACCAGAACTGTACAGACCAGGACTATAGCAATGCTCTGAAAAAACCCTCTTCCCCAATCAACCGTTCCTATATCCCCTCCTCCTCTCCACTTCCTCAACGAAAAAATACTAATCCATCGCAATCACAATCTCAACCTACTCAACCTTTCTCCTACCTTTACACGAGAGAACCAAGCCCTTCTGGTAATGGAATTCTTTTACAAAACCAACCCCTTAGCTCTCCATCTAGATCTCCTACCCCTCCCCCCTCACCTTCCGTAAATAATGAAAACCTCATAAACATGATTTCATCCTTAATGGATTTACTTAAACTTTTCTCACCAATCATCTCCCTCTTCCAAAGTGGGGGACTTGATCAAATCGTAAAATCCTTCGACTGTATGAAAACCCAAACCTTTACATAGATATCGGATTTTCTAATACTATATATTATTACCGCCCAATAACACGTTAAATTTCTGCGATTATGAGAAATTTAACTAAATTAAGGATTATTCAGTGGAATTGTAGAGGTATCATAAATAAAAAAGGTAACTTGGAAAAAATTTTACATAATTATGATGTTGTATTGTTGAACGAAACTTGGCTCAAAAACAAAAATAACTTCTTTCTAAAAAACTTTAATGTTATTCGAAAAGATCGCGCCGAACACATGGGAGGTGGTTTAATAATAGCAATCAGGAAAGACATTCCATTTACTCAAACTTCGGTTTATGAAGTTCCGGATCATTTTGACACACTGGCTATCTCTATTCCCTCTAATTGGGGGAAACTCATTATAATTAACGTTTACAGAAATCCTAAAGCCCCCAATAGCTCTATTGACTGGAACACTTTCATCAATTCCTTTTCTGGACGTTTCCCCTCCATATTTATTGGAGGAGACTTCAACTGCCACCATCAATCGTGGGGGTGCGATCTATCCTCTTCATGTGGAAACAAATTATTAGAGGCCGTTGGGAATTCTACCCTTAGCATTCTCAATGATGGTTCTGCTACTCGTTTTACCCGTCCCTCCGAAGCTAAATCAGCTATAGACCTCACCATTGTTTCAAGTAACCTATTCCCCCTGAGCGACTGGAAGGTTGACCAAGACAAAATGGGCAGTGACCATTTCCCGATCTCCACCACGGTTGGAATTGCTTGCTCTTTCTTTGAGTTTTTCTCCCACAAATACAATCTGAAAAAGGTCTGTTGGAGCACCTTTCATAAAACGTTAATAGATGTGCAATTCGAAGACGCACTCCCTCACATTCCTCCAACTCCTTTCTTAGCACTTCAAACATACTATAACCTCTTTGACCTAATTGATAATGCCCTCCTCCACATAGCAGGTCCAAAAATTGAAAACAAACCCTCCCGAGATCATCCAAATTCCCCACCTTGGTGGAATGAAGAATGCACCAAACTCGAAAGACAAAGAAAGGCCAAACTTGGCAGATACCGCCATAGGTGCACCTATGAGAACTTTCTGGACCTCCAAAAATTTGAAGCCGCTACTAAACGAACCTTCAAAAGAACAAAAATACTAGGGTTTAGATCTTATTGTGAATCTTTATCTTCAACGTCTAAGATTTCTAACGTTTGGAATAAAATCCGAGGCTTCAGACACAGAGTATTATCTCCTCCTTCACCTACCACTTCCACTGCCAACACTGAAACGGTAACAAAAATGAAGGATTTCATAGAAAGATTCCACCAAGTCAGTGCACCCCCAAATGACCTACCTCCTTTTCCTCCTCTTAGTAATTGCCCAACTCCTTACGTTACTACCATAAATTCAAACCATCTTTCTGCACCATTCAGACTCCAAGAAATAAAACATGCTGTGAAAAACTCTAAAACCAAATCCTCTCCCGGCCTGGACAAAATTAACTATGAAGTAATACAAAATCTCCCAGATAATATCCTCAATCAGCTTCTAAGAGTCTACAATTTAATCCTGAACGAAGGTTCCTTTCCTGAATCTTGGAGTAATTACCTCGTTTTCCTAATCCCTAACCCGAACTCACATAAATTCCGCCCTATTGCTCTTGCTTCCTGTTTTTTGAAACTTTTGGAGAGACTTATTACTAATCGTTTAAATTGGTGGCTTGAAAACCAGATGCTTATCCACAACTCTCAGTTCGGATTTAGAAAGAATCGATCTTGCAGTGATAGTCTTGCCATTCTATCCACAGAAATTCATACCTCCTTCGCAAAAGATTCCTACACAGCAGCATTGTTTCTCGATGTAGAGGCGGCTTACGATAGGGTAGTTCCTAATATTCTAATTAATGACATGCAGGAGCTGGATGTCCCCTGGAAAATCTGCAAATTCTTTGAAAACTTAATTACAGAAAGGAACGTGTTCTTCAAAATTAACAACTCAAACGTAGGTCCATATAAATTTCAGAGAGGTCTCCCACAAGGGTGCGTCTCAAGTCCAACCTTATATAACATCTACACAATAAATATTCATAAGAATATCCACCCCTTATGCAAAATTCTACAATTTGCTGATGATATTGTCATATTTTACTCATCACGCAACGTTTATGAATGCATCCACATCTTACAATTAAGCCTCAACTCACTACAAAACTTTTTAAAATTAAGAGGCCTCAATATCTCAGTTGAGAAGACTAAGCTCGTTGTTTTTAATTCCAACAAGGTTCGCATCCCCAGGGACGCCCATGTTACCTTAGACAATAATAGAATCTCTCTTTCTTATGAAGTGACCTTTCTAGGTCTGCTTTTCGACTGCCAGCTATCTTGGAAACCTCACTTTACATACTTAATAGACAGAATCCATAAAGTTACCAATATTATTAAATTTCTTAGAGGAACTTGGTGGGGTTCTAACCCCAAATCCTTGCGTATGCTTTATCACTCTCTAATTAGAAGTTTCCTTGAATATGGATGCCAAGCTTTAACAATTTATAGCTGCAAACCATATGATCGGATTTGCAAACTACAGAACCAAATACTAAGACTAATCCTAGGCTATCGTATAACCACCCCTATCCCAGTCATGTACGCCGAACTTAAGGAGCCTCCCCTGCTTCGCCGTTTACAATTCCTAACTAAAAAATTTCTTTTAAAAGTCTTCTCAATGGAAGACCATCCACTACTTGAATCCCTTTACAGCTTAGAATCAACCACAGCTAAAAATAATGCTTATAATTACAGAAATACCTTCCTCTTACTAAATGCCTATATTCATTTAAACAAGTTTGAATCCAAAATTATGTATTCCTATACTCCTATCAACTACCTTTTAGACTACTCTCTCGAATTCCATACTCCTGACATAAACCTACAGTTAGGCGAAATCTTGATGAAAAGCCCTTCTCCAAACCTGGACTTTAATCAATATATTAGAGAAAACCTAAAAAACACAACAGTTTTTTACACAGATGGTTCTAAGAAAGAAGAAACTCAACACACAGGAATCGGAATTACCTGTCCTCCTCTACAAATCTTTAAAACATTCAAACTATTTCATCACTCATCTATTTTCACGATTGAAGCTGCTGCTCTCTCTGAAGCGCTAGAAATTATTCTGGAGGAAAAAATATCCCCAGCTGTAATAGCCTCTGACTCCAAAAGCGTCTTACACGCATGCCAACACTTTAACCATTTGGAAACCAAAAATTATTTTATTTACAAAATAAGAAATCTGCTCTTCCATGCGAAAGAAGCTAATATCAAAATTAGTCTCTACTGGATACCTGGACATAAAGGAATCTTTGGCAACGAAGTTGCTGATAAACTAGCCAAAATGGCTCAAACCTCCGGAACCCCCCTGGATTATAGAATCCCTTACACTGATTTCTTTAAACCAATTTATGACACGTATCTTAAACTTTCGAATACTGACTTAGAGAGAGACAGTACACGTAGACGAGTGGGCCTTTATTATTTCCAAAATTTCTTTTCAACATTTCCAAAACCTTGGTTTTTCCAATCAAAGTCAGAAAAAAGAAGTGATATTGTCGGTATCTCTCGTCTTAGAAGCAACCATTACGCTCTTGCTGATAGTTTAGCTAGGAAAAATATTGTAGAGTCCTACGAATGTCCCTGCGGACACCCCGAAGAAGATATTAATCATGTTTTATGGGCCTGTCCCCGCTTTCATGAACAGAGGAAAAAACTCGAACTATCCTTAATTAAAATTAAAAAATCCCCTCCCTTCTGTGTGGAGAGTTTCCTATATGAACCTAATATTTATGCTTGTAATCTGATTGTTAAATTTCTAAGAGACTGCGAACTACTAGTTTAAACTTTACTACTCTATAATATCGCTTACTTCCTATTTGCTTTTATTTACTTATACACTTCAGGCTTTGAATCTTTCACGCTTTACGGTACATGAACCCCACAAGTAGTGAAACCACATACATTGGACACAACAATTCTACTTTGAATTACCCGCCTATTGCATACTAAGCGCTGCTAAGCAACTGCTACTCCATCTATACCCTACTCACGTAAATTCATATTTAGAAGTCTAGATGATTATAAAATACTTGCTATGGCCGGATAGATCTCGCTGTTATCAGCACGGAATGTCCAACGCGGAAACCTGGATATACCGACAGACCTAGCGCTAAGAAAAAACACCAAAGAAGAAGAAGAAGAAAGAACAGTGGCGCAAGTTTTAAGAGGGAAACCGATTGGTAAGAGACCCTTAGGCAGACCGAGAAACAGATGGGAGGAAAATGTAAGGGATGATTTAAAAGAACTAGGACATGATTACTTAAACTGGATGGAGGATGCACAGGATAGAGATGTGTGGCGGTCTCGGGTAGATGAGGCAATGAACTTTCGAGTTCGAACTGCTAATCTATAATAATAATAATAATCAGGAACTCTAGAACTATGCTAAATCTACGCAGAACTCTGAAAAAAACTTCATTTTTCGAAAAGTGCGGGGGAACGTGAACTTAGCCCCCAATTTTGAAAAATCCATTTTTAGAGTATTTATATGCCGGAACTATTTCTAAAAGTTATCAGGAACTGTAGAACTATTCAAAAGGATGTCAGAACTCTAAAAAAAAATTCGAAATTTTGAAAGTGGGGGGCTAAGTTCACACGCATAAGCTATACGTTTAACGCGTTCTATCGCTAACAAATAAACCTCACGGCTAACCTAACACTTAGAATATCGGGGAAAAAATCTCGGCTATAAAATTGAAGTACAAGTACGTCAGGGCCGTACAAAAAATATCTGGTCCCCGTTTCATTGAAATTTGTTATTGTAACATATTATTAATTAGCGGTCTTATAAATTTGTGGGAAGTAAATAAAAACATTCGATAATTTTCTATTTAAAACTTTCTAACCTTAAAACTTTAGTAGTTAGATGTGTAATAATAATGATAAGTGTCATAATAATGAATTTTTCATAATGAAATTTCAATTTTTAATATTCTTTTTCATGAAATATAATTACACTAGAGCTTCGATAGATTATCAATTTCGGGGGTTGCCTGAAAATAGCCTTGTGCATATAGCGCCAGCAGCGAAACGTAAACAGTCAGGGCCGTCTGAATCGTTTCCATAATATTGCGCAATCTACTTGACTGAGTAGTAGTTCATGCGTCCCTTCAGATGCGGAGTCGCAACCGTCTCTCACCCTGCCCCTGACAAACTGCGTGGAACAGCAATTCTAGGAATTCATAAAACACGTGCGATCGTGCGATAAAATAGCGAAGCTCTGGTGTAGCCTAATTCTAAATGTAGATGCGTAACATAAGTGTGACACAATGTGTTCTTTCAGAGAACTGATATTGGTCCGCATTGGTATTTTATAAACATAGCTTGACTAAGCAGGCCAAGAAGAGAATGCGTTTTAGGAAATAAAATAGTTTGGAGAATGAACCAACACATTTTGTAAATGTTCAAAATTATGTAATTCTTAAACAATTTTAGGCTGAAACACTAGAATTAAAGGATTTTACATTGTTATTGAAATATTCAAATTCAAAAATGTGACTTGTAAATTAAAAATTTAAAAAAAGAAACAATGCAAATTTTAAAGTTTACATTCTGCAACCTGAAATTCGAACGATTCATGGTTTTAAACGGATACAAACATTTCATTAATTAATAAGGATTTCGAATTAAAATAGTTCAATTTTTAACGTAAAAATTTATAAATTATTTAATTATGAACAGATTCATAATCGTCTTATGAAATCAATTTTATTATTATTCTATTGTTAAGAGTCGAACTATAGTTCAATTTTAAAAATAAATATATATAATATATTTTCCAGTTTATCAACTCAACATTTTTCTTGTTTTCTTTTTTTGTAAAAGTTAACCCGTGCCCCCGGGCCTTTGAAATAACCACGGGGTTTTTAAATGGGAAAAGCTTGATATTCAAAAGAATGGACAAAAGAGATACTTGTTAAAAACTTTTTGTGAATTAACGTATTAAAACCTCTTAACGCATGTTCAAAGAATAATTTCCACCCAGTAAGTTTTAACTTTGACTCCCCACCCCCTATTAAATTCATACTAAAAACGGTATTCTTGGGTTTTTTTTTAGCAAGTACATATTATTTTTAATTGTTAAGGGACGAGTTTCCAAGTATTTTGTAAATAATTTTTAATTATTCAAACCATTATTATTTGTTCAAGAATTATATTTTTCTTAAAATCGTGAAAAATTATTGTTTTCGGGATATAATTGATAGATTTTAATTTTACAGAAATAGAATATACCTACATTGGATAGTTTATAAAAGAATGTAATACACTACTATGCAAAAGTTTCTAGACCTATCTTTTTCAATGCTTTATAAAAGCACTCTAGTTTTAAATATTCAACTCTAAATATGCTTCCAATTACTACATGAAACCTGATAATATTATACGCCTGATGGTCTTGAATTGAAAGCAATATATTAATTTTATTAGAAGTTATTAAGAAATACAAATTTGAATGTTTCTGTAAAATTTTATTAAATCAAAAAGCAATTAATATTTTTTAATCTCTTTGCACTAGTTTTAAAGATGATTTTCTTAAGGGTATGTGACACAGCCAAATACCTACATTGCCGACCTCACTTTTTCAATTTTCCGAATTTTTTTTTTAATCTAAGAACTTTTTTTGTAAATAAAATTTCGGGCTGAAACTTTGGAAAATGTATGAGAAGACAATAAACTACGTTTATGTACCTTATTCGATGAGGAATTTCGCAAAAAATTATTCTCGAAAAAATTAAAACTGGGTGCATTTTTTGAACCTAAGAACTTTTTTTATAAGTGAAATATCGGCTTCAAACTTTGAGAAATGCAAGAGCCGACAGTAATAGTATATTGTGCTACAAGTTGAAAAAGCGAGAGATTTAGAACGAGTGTGAAGTTAGCTACCCGAGCGGAGCGAGGGTGGCTATCACACGAGTTTTAAATCGTCGCTTTTTCAATGTGTGGGACACGATACTTTTTCTATAATTTGTTTAAAAAGTGCTAGTTTTTGTTTACCTGTTTTTTGTGTAAAAAGAAGGCGATTTTTTGTCGATTGACGCAACAATAACACCGTATTTTCGGAGAAACTGACGGCGATTTTAGGTTAGGGACGGAGTCGGAAAATAGAATTAAGTTGGCTGTGCACGATGCACAAGCACGCCCGAGGCATCACGAACACACCCGGAGTAACACGAAGTAGTTTGCACTTTATTTACTTTTTCCACTGTGCCTCACTTTTGTCACTACGTCCATTTACTTTTTCCACTGTGTCCGTCCACTTTTTTCACTGTTGCCCAGAAAGGTCGGCACTACGCATGCGCCACGTCATCGACCAATAATCGGTCACTTTTTACACCAAAAACAGGTGGAAAAACTGGCACTTTTTCGCAAATTATAGAAAAAGTACGTTTATGTACATTATTTGAGTATAAAAGATGCAAAAAGAAAAATTCCAACTAAGTGTCAACTCCGGTTCCGCTTGCCAGTTCGGTCGGTATTTTTGCGATGGGCACGACAATGCGAAGTCTGGCGGCCACTAATCGAGGCTCTATCAGCTGACTCGTCTACATCTGAAATATGGGGTCCACGCTGTCAAAGATTGATGATCCGGTGTTCTTACAATAACATTTTTCGAAAGTTGTGTCCAGCATAAAAGTTGAGTGAAATATGTTGTTTCAATGTTGAATTATGTAAGTATTGAAATCGCTATTGGCCTCGTTCAGTGGCCGCCAGACGTCGCATTTTCGTGCTCATCGCGAATACCGAACGAACTGGCAAGCGTTGTTGACATTTAGTTGGAATTTTTCTTTTTGCATCTTTTATACTCAAATGATGTACATAAACGTACTTCACTGTCGGCTCTTGCATTTCTCAAAGTTTGAAGCCGATATTTCAATTATAAAAAAAGTTCTTAGGTTAAAAAAATGCACCCAGTTTTAATTTTTTCGAGAATAATTTTTTGCGAAATTCCTCCTCGAATAAAGTACGTAAACGTAGTTTATTGTCTTCTCATACATTTTCCAAAGTTTCAGCCCGAAATTTTATTTACAAAAAAAGTTCTTAGATTCAACAAAAAATTTGGAAAATTGAAAAAGTGAGGTCGGTAATGTAGGTATTTGGCTATGTCACATGCCCTTAATCATTTTATTGACTTGGTAAGATATTTCTAGAATTTTTCCTTCGATGCAATCAAAGCCTAAGCAAAGAACTTATCAATATTGATATAAAGTCAGGTTTTCATAACTGAATAGAAACAAATTAATAGAACAGTATTCTAACAGACTTGCAGAAAACTATCTTCAAAATTAGCCCGAAAACCATAAAAAATTGATTATTTCCGAATTTATTTATATTTTCCGGAAATAACATTTGAAGTTATTTCAAACAACTTCTAATCAAATTAACACATAATGGCTTTAATTTATGCCCATAAAACGTGTACTTTTATCACCTTTTATGCAATAATTGAGAGAAAATCTACCGTTTATTATTATTAAAACTAGGGTGTTTGTTCAACCTATTGGAAAATAGATGTCCAGAAACTGTTTCACGACATTACATATAAGAGAGTAGTATACTGCGTGACGAGGGTCGAAAGGCAACGATTTCACGAGTGTAAAGTTAGCTGCCCGAGCGAAGCGAGGGCTGTTATCACACGAGTGAACTCGTTGCCTCGGCCTGAGTCATGCATACAATTTTTCATTATATCGATAATCGAACATTCGACTTGAGATGACTGTGGAGCGGGTCGACAATCGAATTTTCAACCCTAGAGAAGAAAGTGGCAGATCAATGCAAATGGCGACGCAAATTGACTCCACAATTAATGTTGAAAGATGTTAAAAGTCGCTATGGACCCAAAATATAACCTCGAAACGTGAGCTGTTTCATTCATTTTCTCGAAACCGGATAGCTTTTTGTCAGTAAACTTTTTTTAGTTCGATAGAGCATGAAAGTATCTCGAAAGCACTTTCTTATTTTTTTTCTTAAATGGTACCGCTGAATTTACAAGATGTTTTTAGTCTCTCCTGAAAAAAGTGAAAAATGGCGCTTGACTCCTTTTGCATTTCTACCCTTCATACGTCAATTTTTAAATACATTCTACTTTGATTTAGTGACTTAATAAGTATTATCTACTGAGAGAAAAGGATAGTCTATATATTTGAATATTTTATCAAATTCTACAATATAAACCGAAACTTAAAAATGTTAAAGTATCTACGGGGGACTTGGCTTTAAACTTCAGCCCTGAGAGTGTTGACGTCCCTAGCGACTCTCATTTTACCTTACTGTTGTGTAATTTCTCTCCTAATGAAAGTGAAAATTTCTTTTAAAAATCTGCAATCTATACTTTCTTTTAAGTGAATCGTTAATATCACACAAAAGTAAACTTTATATCATTCATTTGATAAAAATGTACAATACTTTGCGTTATTTTATAATATACTGGTATGAAAATAATACAACCCTTATATAAAATATTACATATGAGAATTTTCACTTTTGGACTTGAGATTTTACATAACTCTTTTTTATTATTTATAGTTCTGTTTTGTATTAAATCCTAAAATAATTGTAAATTTTATCTAAATGCAGTAATATCCTCCATTTATCTAACTAATGGAGTAAATTTTAATGAACAAATTTTCTCCGTGTGATAATTCTTTTTCCTGGCCACACAATCCCTGCTTAAAAGAGCGATATTTCAAAAGAGGCAAGGCTTCTTTCTATTAGGTCATTAGTAAATAAAATAAGCGATTATTTAAGAAAAAACTACCCCTAACCCCTTGTCTCCAGGCATGCAAGAGGCGTATACGCGCCAGAGCATCCACATGGCTGACCTAAACAGCACCTCAAGTATGTGTCTGCCCATCTCACCATCTGCTCCCAGGAACTAAGAAGCTAAGAAGGGGAGATTCAGATCTGAACAGCCGAGCTTACGGCTTACGAGGCGAGGCGACAACACACATCAGATTCTCGGAGATTCACTTCGCAAAGGTTTTTATTGATCGCAAGTCATAGAACGTGACTGACCCTCTCGGAGAACGCGGATGCAAGATTTGCACATGTTTACGATATCAACACAGTCGGACGTCACCGAAACTTGCGAAAATCGAACTCATTTGAAATTCAATCATAATTCCCGACGATCAATAATAGGTTTTCGAAATTCACCTTCGTTTCCACATAGCTTTTGGAAATAAGAATAATTATGAAACATGAAATATATACACTATACAGTATACATTTTCATTATCTCCATTATTGTACTCAGGGCTACTACAGAATTCGGATTTCACAATCCAAGGTCTCTTCCAGGCCAGTTAAAAAAAAACCAAGACCTCACACTTTAGGGGCCTTCCCTAAACCACGTGTTTTGTTGGGGGTGGGGGGGGGGGGGGGGGACATAATACTACCAAACAATGGCGAAAAGCTACAGGAAAATTAGGAAAAATGGTTATATAAGATGGGGGGTGGGGTCAAAAAGCACTGGAAATGGGCCTCGTGATTTAAGGGGCTTTATCAGCCTTATAAAAAGGAATTCCAGGTTCCGGCCGCACGGTTGAATATTTTGGTCTGATATTTTGCATACCTCATCTAAAAATTGGTCTCTTTTCCTCTTAAGGGGATTTATCAGCGTTCTAAAATAGATGGGCAGTTTCCGGCCGCACGGTTGAATATTTTCGCCTGATATTTTGCATACCTCATCTAAATGTTGTTCTCTTTTGCTGTGAAGTCTCGGTTTCTTGAAAAAATGTTTATATTTTACGTTATAAACAAAAAGAAAAGAACAATAGAAAAAATGCAGTGACGCTCAGTAGTAGCTGAGTGTGTATTTTCGAGGCTTGAACCTCGACCCTTGTCAAAGCTGCGAGCTCGGCTACGAGGTGCGAGTGGAGACACTCGAGCGCGTCGAATTACCCGAAAGGAATCGCCCTCTCATTGTTATGAGATGCAGGCCGGTTGAAAAAACTGAAATTACGAAAGCATCGCGTGATTGAATTTTAATTGGCATAAATAATTTATTCATATAATTCTAAGAAAGTGAAAAAAAGATTAATGAAAATCGGATAATATTGGCAGTAATAATAGAAATTTTGAAGTGCACACGATAGTATGCAAAGATACACCGCACAATGGGAGAAACGCATTTTTTTCGTTCAAAAGATCTACAGCCTTCAATTTTGCCCCAATCCGCAATTACTTTTTTTGTTAATTGAAGAGCGCTAAATTTCCAAGAGCACCTTAATCAGAGATTCTTGCATTTTCATTTATTTATTATATGTTTACTCGAAGTATGAGAAAATAGAGATTTTTCACAAAATCATTATTTACTCTTCAATAGCGGTTTTCATATTATGAAAATCATCCTAAATCGACGCAAGAGTATTCCCAGTATGCAAATAATTGGTTGATTACTGTTTGTTTTAATTGTTATAAACAAAAGACATTAACAAACAGCCACATAGTGTAATTTTTGTTGAAAAAAATTTGTTTTCGGATAAATATTTTTTAAATTATAGTGAGAGTGACCGTTAGTCACAAGTTTTATGAAACATCAACAATTGTATATGTTGTAAACAATTTTTTGCACAAATTTGGAATTTTTTTCTTCCATTATTATCTAAAAGTATGTAGATATTCGGAAAAGTGATATATGTTTGATTATGTGTGTTCAAATACAAAAGTTCCAGATTTTGTAAACAAATGAAATAAGTAAATATAAAACTATGTCCTGGAAAATAATTTCAAATTTTTGTGAGAGATTCGTAATAATATTCGAGGTGCGCATTCGATGAATTGGAAAAAGCGTATGATAAGGTGGATAGAAGTCATCTTCGGGGAGTCCTAAAAGCGTATGGAGTCAATGAATGGCTCCTAAATGCATTAAAGAGAGGTTTATTCACATTAAAAAAAATTATTTTGGTAAAATCGAATTTTTGCATTTTTCTCGGAAATAACAAAAGGTACATATAAATGTGCAGATAAAGGTTTATACAATATACACCTAGAAAAGTTCTACAAAAAATATGCCTTACTCTGTTGTGATATTTTGTCTATTTATTTTTTTCGTAGTTTGTGTCGTTTTTCGTGCGGATAAATTGTTCGAATTTCCGAGTACTACGAATAGCCGTATAGAATTTTCAAATTTAAAAAAAAAATGGTCTCAAAAATTTTGAAAATGTTATAACTTTTTGAATTTTTATCCAAAATGGCTGGCTAAATAACTTGTCCTTTTCTTTCAGGTCTTAAAAAATTGTGCCAAAGCTCAATCCAAACTCATCATTTTTTCGAAAGTTATCGTGCCTATAGAGAGACAGCTTCTTAGATATCGTTTTTTTTTAATCAGAGGGTCTCAAAAGGTGGAGATTTAATGGAAAACGGCTAAGTTAAATATCACATAAAACTAATACCTTCTCATAAGAATAAGAATGTAAAAAATTTGCTTTTTTGTTTATTTGGTAATGTCATTTTTCACGATTTTAACCGAAACCACGAGTCCTATAAAAAAATGATTGTTGTTGATTTTTCATAATATTTTTGTGGGGTCAAAATTTGAATGTTCGATTTTTTGAAGAAAACTCAAAAAGTTGTCATGATAATCTTGTAGGTACAAAGAATTTTCAACTGTTGAAAAAATGGTCTCAAAAAGATTGAAAATGCTCTAACTTTATGAATTTTGATCCAAAATAGCTGGCTGACGAACTTGTCTTTTTCTTTTAGGTCTTGAAAAAGTGTGTACAGACTGCAGAGGTATGTCAAGTTGGCACAACACTATTGAGGTATAGACATGTAACCTACTTAATAATTTAGGACTCATTCAGGGCTCATTTAGGGCTCTGGGAATATATAAATCAAAATTGAAAAAAAAATGTTTAAACAATTTTTGTTTAAACAATCCTATTGAAAATGAATTCAACATATTTATTTTCTTATCCCACGTTAAGGCTCATTTAGGGCTCCCCGAATATGATATTTGAACATAAAAAAAATTGTTTAAACAATTATGGTTTAAACAAATTTACCAACAAATTTTAGTTTTTTTTTATTTCCCTTGCATAATTTCAGGCTTATTTAGGGCTCCTGAAATATCGTCGACCGGAAGTCGTCCGATTTTTCCTTTGCCCTTTTTTTTTTGTTATAGATGGTGTTGTGCCAGCCTAACGTTATAAAAAATACGTGAAGATAATTATAAAAGCGATTCTTTCCAGTCGCATATTTTAGGGCTCATAGAGGACTAATTTGGGCCCGTACTCCCAAATTTAGGGCTCCAATATATTTTTTTTAAATTAGTGTTTGCGCTAGCTTAACGTTAAGTTAGCCGAACATTGCTGTAAAACGTACTGAAAATGATTTTACAGAAAATTCACCTCATACAATAATTTAGGGCTCATTTAGGGCTCTGGGAATGTAATAATTAAAAATTCAAAAAAAAAGTTCAAACAATTTTTGTTTAAACAATCCTACTGAAAATGAATTGAACATCTTTATTTTCTTATCCCACGTTAAGGCTCATTTAGGGCTCCCCAAATATAATATTTGGATATTAAAAAAAAATTGTTTAAACAAATTTACCAAAAAATTTTAGGTTTCTTTATTTCCCTTGCATAATTTCAGGCTTATTTAGGGCTCCTGAAATATCGTCGACCGGAAGTCGTCCGCTTTTTCCTTTGCCCTTTTTTTGTGTGTTATAGATGGTGTTGTGCCACCTTAACGTTATAAAAAATACGTGAAGAAAAATATAAAAGCGATTCGTTCCAGTCGCATATTTTAGGGCTCATTGAGGACTAATTGGGGCCCGTAGTCACAAATTTAGGGCACCAATATTAAAAAAAAAATAGTGTTTTGCGCTAGCTTAACGTTAAGCTAGCCGAACATTGCTGTAAAACGTACTGAAAATGATTTTACAGAAAATTCACCTCATACAATAATTTAGGGCTCATTTAGGGGTATGGGAAAATAATAATCAAAATTAAAAAAAAAAAGGTTTAAACAATTTTTGTTTAAAGAATCCTACTAAAAATGAATTAAACATATTTATTTCCTTATCCCACGTTAAGGCTCATTTAGGGCTCCCCAAATATGATATTTGAACATTGAAAAAAATTGTTTAAACAAAAATTGTTTAAACATTTTTTTGAATTTTTAATTATTATATTCCCAGAGCCCTAAATTAGCCCTAAATTATTGTATAAGGCGAATTTTCTGTGAAATTATTTTTAGTGTTTTACAGCAATGTTCGGCTAGCTTAACGTTAAGCTAGCGCAAACACTAATTTTTTTTGAAAATATTGGAGCCCTAAATTTGGGACTAAGGGCCAAAATTAGTTCTCAATGAGCCCTAAAATATGCGACTGGAAAGAATTCTAAACAAAATTCCCGGGTTTTTCACGGTCTAATAAAATCCCTGGGGTTTTCCCGGTTTCCCGGTCCGCTAGCCACCCTGGGTTTTCATCAAATCTCCACGTTTTGAGACCCCCTGAGTCAGAAAAAACGATTTTTACGAAGGTGTCTGTCTGTAGTCACGATAACTTTCGAAAAAAAATTCAGATTGGATTGTGCTTTGGCACACTGTTTTAAGGCCTAAAAAGAAAGAACAAGTGTTTTTCAGTATTTTGAAAATTTTTGAGACCATTTTTTTTTGAAGATTTAAAATTTCTATGTACGGCTATCCATAGTACTCGAAAACTCGAACAATTTATCCTAATGAAATTTTTCGATAAAAATAAAATTATCAGAGTTGTAGCATTTTTAAAATTAAAAAAATGTGCCCACCGCGAGGGCACATTCTCATCGCGCGCGACTCACAAGTTTGAGTGCGCCTAGGGCGCGCGACTGTTGGTTCTCGCGCTTCGGGCTCGATAACGTATTTACCTCGCGCTCGGTCTTTGTGCTTCCCCACGTTTGTATAAACTGTTTGACAATTAAATGTGAAATCTTCGAGAGTAGTAATTTAGTGATTGTGAATTCTCTTTTGTTAAAGATCGTTCGTTCGGCTTTAACGAACACATTCTCATCATGTATCTCGTGCTTCGCACTCGAATAAAATGTGTCCGATACGCGAATTTTTCTATATTATGTTCAACTTAAATATATTGAATGTATATTACTATATTAATACCTGTATATCTCGGCTCCAAACTGCTCATTCAGATATAGCAAAATAAAGAACAAATTTTATTTTTCATGATTACTTTAATATTCGTTCCTTATTTGCCATTAATCTCTAGACGTTTTTACACAACTTCAACTTGTTTATTTGTAATGTTATTTTTCACGATTAAATCAAAAACTACACGTCCTATCAAAAAATGGATGAAAGCAAATTTGAAGATATAATTTAGACGAACAAATTATGACATCAGCTTAATACCGATTTTAAAACAAAACTGTAGTACGCATCTTTTCAAATCTTACGAATTGAAAACTGTAATATTCAATTCGTGTTTTCTTAGAATATTTGAAAAACGTGATTTTTTGTAAATATTGTGCCTCTGTTCGCAACTGCTGAATCGGACAGAACAAAATAAAGCAAATGTATTTTATTATTAGTTCTTTATTTAACAATAATTTGTTTGCATTCATTTTACAAAGTGTACATGAACAAATTTGTTTTAGATAAATAAAGAGATTTCCTTCTCGACAACGACAGGCAGACAGACACCGACGTAAAAAATATTTTTTTTTACTCAGGGTGCCTCAATACGTCGAAATTTCAAGGAATCCACGAAAGTTATTTTTCACATAAAATTAATACTTTCTCATTATGATGAGAATGTAACAATTCGTTATTTTTTGTGCGATCAAAATTTGAATTCTTGATTTTTTCAAGAAAATTCAAAAAGTTGTCATGACATTCTTGTAGGGCTTTCAAAAAGTACAGTTTTTTGTCTTCTGAATTTTTTTTATATTGCGCTTTGTTTCGCTTAAAATGTTAATTTTCGTTTTTGAGGGGATCTTAAAAATGCTATAACTCTGAAAATTTTCTCCTTATCGAAGAAAGTCGTAAAGGTAAATTGTTTGAATTTCCGAGTACTATGGATAGCTGTCCATAGAATTTTTGAATTTGGAAAAAAAATGTCAAAAAAATTTTGAAAATGCTTTAACTTTTTAATTTCTATTGAAAATAGCTGGTTAACTAACACGATCTTTCTTTTTGGTACCCGGAACTGTGTGCGAAAGCACAATCCAATCCAATGAGTCTTTCAAAAGTTATCCGATATACAGACGACGATGACAACGACAGACACCGACGTAAAAACTATTTTTTCTGACTCAGGGGGCCTCAAAACATCGACATTTGATGGAATCCACGAAAGTCATTTGTCACATAAAATCAATACCTTCTCATTATGATGAGAATGTAATAATTCATTATTTTTTGTACGATCAAAATTTGAATTTTCGATTTTTTCAAGAAAATTCAAAAAGTTGTCATGACATTCTTGTAGGGTTTTTAAAAAGTAACGTTTTCGTCTCTTGACTTTTTTTCATATTGTGCTTTGTTTCGCTTAAAATGTAAATTGTCGTTTTTTTGAGGGGATTTTGAAAATGCTGTAACTCTGGCAATTTTTTTAATCGAAATAAGCCGTAGGAATAAATTGTTTGAATTTCTGAGTACTATGGATAGCCGCCCATGGAACTGCTGAATTTGAAGAAAAAAAATGTTCTAAAAATTTTTGAAAATGCTTCAACTTTTTGAAACTGTCCCCGAAACTGTGTGCGAAAGCACAATCCAATCCAATGAGTCTTTCAAAAGTTACCCGATATACAGACGACGACGACGACGACAACGACAGACAGACAGACAGACACCGACGTAAAAACTATTTTTTCTAACTCAGGGGGCCTCAGAACGTCGACATTTGAAATGGAATCCACGAAAGTCAGTTTTCACATCAAATCAATACCTTATCATTATGAAGGTATGTTAAGGTGGCACAACACTATTGAGGTATAGAGATGTAACCTATTTCATAATTTAGGGCTAATTTGGGCCCCTATTCCCAAATTTAGGGCTCTTGTATTTTTTTTTTAAATTGTGTTTGCACTAGCTTAACGTTAAGCTAGCCGAACATTGCTGTAAAACGTACTAAAAATGATTTCACAGAAAATTCACCTAATACAATAATTTAGGGCTCTAGGAATATAATAA
Organism: Andricus quercusramuli; assembly: GCA_932178445.1. NCBI lineage: Eukaryota > Metazoa > Arthropoda > Insecta > Hymenoptera > Cynipidae > Andricus > Andricus quercusramuli. The sequence continues at coordinate 24,666 of CAKNXH010052612.1, forward strand.
TTGAAAATTAAAAAAATAAAGTTTAAACAATTTTTGTTTAAACAATCTTACTGAAAATGAATTGAAGATATTTATTTTCTTATCCCACGTTAAGGCTCATTTAGGGGTCCCCGAATATGATATTTGAACATTTAAAAAATTGTTTAAACAAATTTACCAAAAAAATGTATTTTTTTTCTATTTTCCTTGCATAATTTCAGGCTTATTTCGGGCTCCTGAAATACCGTCGACCGGAAGTCATCCGATTTTTCCTTTGTCCCTTTTTTTTGTTATAGATGGTGTTGTGCCAGCTTAACGTTATAAAAAATACGTGAAGAAAATTATAAAAGCGATTCTTTCCAGTCGCATATTTTAGGGCTCATTGAGGGCTAGCCGAACATTGCTGTAAAACGTACTAAAAATGATTTTACAGAAAATTCACCTCATACAATAATTTAGGGCATATTATTTATATCATATTCGGGGAGCCCTGAATGAGCCTTAACGTGGGATAAGAAAATAAATATCTTCAATTCATTTTCAGTAGGATTGTTTAAACAAAAATTGTTTAAACTTTTTTTTTTTTATTTTCAATTATTATATTCCTAGAGCCCTAAATGAGCCCTAAATTATTGCATAAGGTGAATTTTCTGTAAAATCATTTTCAGTACGTTTTACAGCAATGTTCGGCTAGCTTAACGTTAAGCTAGCGCAAAACACTAATTTTTAAAAAAAATATTGGAGCCCTAAATTTAGGACCACGGGCCCAAATTAGTCCTCAGTGAGCCCTAAAATATGCGACTGGAAAGAATCGCTTTTATAATTTTCTTCACATATTTTTTATAACGTTAAGCTGGCACAACACCATCTATAAAAAAAAAAAAAAGGGCAAAGGAAAAATCGGACGACTTCTGTTCGACGATATTTCAGGAGCCCTAAATAAGCCTGGAATTATACAAGGGAAATAAAAAAAAACCTACATTTTTTTGGTAAATTTGTTTAAACAATTTTTTTTAATGTTCAAATATCATATTCGGAGAGCCCTAAATGAGCCTTAACGTGGAATGAGAAAATAAATAGCTTCAATTCATTTTCAGTAGGATTGTTTAAACAAAAATTGTTTAAACTTTTTTTTTAATTTTTAATTATTATATTCCTAGAGCCCTAAATGAGCCCTAAATTATTGCATAAGGTGAATTTTCTGTAAAATCATTTTTAGTACGTTTTACAGCAATGTTCGGCTAGCTTAACGTTAAGCTAGCGCAAAACACTAATTTTTTTAAAAAATATTGGAGCCCTAAATTTAGGACCACGGGCCCAAATTAGTCCTCAATGAGCCCTAAAATATGCGACTGGAAAGAACCGCTTTTATAATTTTCTTCACGTATTTTTTATAACGTTAAGCTGTCACAACACCATCTATAACAAAAAAAAGGGGGCAAAGGAAAAATCGGACGACTTCCGGTCGACGATATTTCAGGAGCCCTAAATAAGCCTGAAATTAGGAAAGGGAGATAAAAAAAAACTACATTTTTTTGGTAATTTTGTTTAAACAATAATTGTTTAAACAATTTTTTTTAATGTTCAAATATCATATTCGGGGACCCCTAAATGAGCCTTCACGTGAGATAAGAAAATAAATATCTTCAATTCATTTTCAGTAGGATTGTTTAAACAAAAATTGTTTAAACTTTTTTTTTTAATTTTTAATTATTATATTCCTAGAGCCCTAAATGAGCCCTAAATTATTGTATTAGGTGAATTTTCTGTAAAATCATTTTTAGTACGTTTTACAGCAATGTTCGGCTAGCTTAACGTTAAGCTAGCGCAAACACAATTTTTTTTTTAAATACAAGAGCCCTAAATTTTGGAATAGGGGCCCAAATTAGCCCTAAATTATGAAATAGGTTAAATCTCTATACCTCAATAGTGTTGTGCCACCTTAACATACATGATGAGAATGTAAAAAACGAAAATGAACATTTTAAGCGGAACAACACACGATATGAAAAAAATTTAAGAAAAGAAAAACGTTGCTTTTTGAAAGTCCTACAAGGTTATCAAAACAAATTTTTGAATTTTTTCGAAAAAACAAAAATTCAAAATTTGATCGCACAACAAATTATGAAAAATTGAAAATTCCATTTTGCGGTCAAACTACGCAAGATACAAGAAGAGATAAGAAGCCAACAATTTTGTACCCAAAAAAGGTTACAAATTTATCAATAACCACTTTTTCATAGGACGCTTAGTTTTTCTTTTACTCGTAAAAAATGACATTAAAAATTAAAAAATTGAATTTTTGGACAAACACAAGCTATGAAAAAAAAATTACATGCGAAAGCTGCCTTTTTTTAATCGTAAAAAATAAGAATAAAAATGAAAAAAAATTGAATTTTCATAAAGGACTTCTTTTTAATCGTAAAAAAAAGAATAAAAATGAAAAATTGAATTTTTTGAAAAACGACACGAGTTGCAATAAAATGTATAATAGAACCTTTTTTGTACAGGATGTGCACTTTATTTAATTATAAGAACAAGACCAGGGCCGCATTAAGTACAGGGGCCAGCGGGGCCATGGCCCTTACCAATTAGTGGCCCCCATCAATGCGGAAATAATTGAAAGTTTTCCATGAACACGCTTCTCCATCGGCCCCTATTTCGATGACCCTTTTTTTCCTTTTTTTTTTTAGAAGCCATTGCCTGGTCACCGCTTAAGGGCCCCCACATCCCTAAATGCGGCCCTGAACAAGACAATGAAAATACGTATGTATCAATACCAATACATATTATGAATTGTGATAATATAAATTTATTGAAATTATAGATATTTCAGGGTAACTAAGAATAAAAATTAGTGCAAAATAAGAAGCACATATTGAAGTAATCGTGAGAAATAAAATTTACACATTATTTTGCAATATCTGAATAAGCAGTACCAGCTTATGTACATAAATAAATATAATATACATTTGATATAATAGTGTTGAACATAATGTAGGAAAGTTCGCATTTTTAGACAAAATCGAATGCAAAGCACGAGACACGTGATGAGAATGTGTTCGTTAAAGCCGAAGGAGCTTTAACATAAGATAATTCACAATCGCCAAATTACAGTTGTCGATGATATGACCTTTAATTAAAAAAGTCTGTGTGCAAATTGGGTGAATACAAAGACCGAGCGCGTCGAACTTTTCCAGATGTTTAAACTTTTATTTATACATTTTGTTGTGCCTTTCGTTATATTCGATAAAAATGTAAAAATTCAATTTTTCTAAAATAATTGTATTCAACATGAGGCATTAGTTTATCAAGAATAAAACAAAAGAAATATGTAGTATATATTGCCATCTATTTATAAATATATATATATA
>CAKNXH010052613.1:800-11863 GCA_932178445.1 Andricus quercusramuli
ATCCAGGAACTCATTGAAACACTTTTGAGTTGGAAACGGGGATCCAGGAAATTATTTAATATTTTTGGACTTGAAAACGGGGATCCAGGAATTCAATAAAAAACTTTGGTGTTGAAAACGAGATTCCAGGAACTTATTAAAATACTTTGGAGATGGAAACGGGGATCCAGAAACTGATTGAAACACTTTTTAGTTGGAAGCAGGGATCCAGCAAATTATTAAATCGTTTTAGAGTTGAAAATGGGGATCCAGGAACTTATTAAAATACTTTGGAGTTAGAAACGTGGATCCAGAAAATTATTAAAATACTTTGGAGTTGGAAACGTGACTACAAGTTATTTGAAAAAATTCACTAAAAGTAACTTGAAAAAAGTAATTTAAAGTGTCTTGAAGAAAGGAAATAAAAGTGACTAAAAGTAACCTGAAAAAAGTGATTTAAGGAAATTTGTAAAAATTGATTTAAAATGACTTTAAAAAAGTAACTGAAAGTAACTTGAAAAAAGTGACTAGAAGTGATTTGAGAAAATTGACCAAAATAAACTTGAGAAAATTTACAAAAAGTGATTTAAAAAAGGGACCAAAAGTTATTCGAAAAAAGTTACTAACAGTAATTTGAAAACCGCGACAAAAAGTGATTGGGAAAAAGTGACTAAAAGCAACTTCAGGAAATGTACAAAAAGTGATTTGGAAGAAGTGACTAAACGTAACTTGAGAAAATTTACAAAAAGTGTCTTGAAAAAATTTACTAAAAGTAATTTGAAAAAAGTGACTACAAGTGATTTAAAAAAAGTGACCAAAAGAAACCTAACAAAATTGACGAAAAGTGATTTGACAAAAGTTACTAAAAGTAACATGAAAAAAAGACTCAAAGTGACTTGGAGAAGTGAATGGAAGTGACTTGAAAAAATTGACTAAAAGTAACTTGAAAAAAATCTCTAAGAGTGTCTTGAAAGAAGTCTATAATTGTGACTTGAAAAAAGTGGTTAAAAGTAAATCGAAAAAAGTGACTAAAAGTGATTTGAAAAAAGTGATGTAAAGTGGCTTGAAAAAATTCACTAAAAGTTACTTGAAAAAAGTGACTGAAATTGATTGGAAGAAAGTGACTAAAAGTGACTCGAAAAAAGTCTCCAAGAGCGTCTTGAAAGAAGTCAATAATTGTGACTTGAAAAAAGTGGGTAAAAGTAAATCGAAAAAAGCGACTAAAAGTGATTTGAAAAAAGTGACGTAAAGTGACTTGAAAAAATTCACTAAAAGTTACTTGAAAAAAGTGACTGAAAGTGATTTGAAGAAAGTGGCTAAAGGTAATTTGAAAAAGTGACTAAAATTGATTAAAAAGTGACTTAAAGTTACTTGAAAGAATTCACTAAAAGTAACTTGAAAAAAGCGACTAAGTGATTTGAAGAACGTGACTAAAAGTAACTTGAAAAAATTGACTATGAGTGATTTGAAAAAAGTAACTAAAAGTGTCTTGAAAAAATTGACTTGACAAAGTGACTTGAAAAAGTGAATAAAAGTGACTTGAAAGGGTCACTAAAAGTAACTTGAGAGAAGTCAATAAAAGTGACTTGGCAAAAGTGGCTGAAAGTAATTCAAAAAAAGTGACTAAAAGTGATTTGAAAAAAGTGACTAAAAGTGACTTAAAAAAATTCACTAAAAGTAACTTGAAAAAAGTGACTGAAAGTGATTTAAAGAAAGTAACTAAAAGTAACTTGAAAGAAGTAACTTCAAGTGACTAAAATTAACTCGAAAAAAGTACTAAAAGTAACTTGAAAAAAGTGACCAAAAGTGATTTAGGTTACTACTGTGCGGCAGCCCTGATACTCGACAGACTATGAGGCGTCACGTCCAGTTTCCAGTGATACGACGCGTGCTTTATCCAGTGGCTATGATGGAACGAGACCCTTTGGATTAGAGTCAAGCTGACCATCGGCCATCGAATTAGTCGATTATGATCCTCGCTCGACACAGCATCCCTAATTATGAATGCCAATAGCCCCGTTTGTACCGACACGTCCAGGGGCGATATAATCGTCATTTCTGACCCGCTTAAGCACATCATCCTGCGCACATAGAGACTCAAGCTTGCACACTAGGGTCGTCCAAAAATGGTTTGGAATTTTTTTTCTAGAATTCTCATAATTGCCGTGCTTCGCCAGAAATTGCTGAATAGGCTGCGATAAATAGGCAGGCGATAAATAGGCAGTTTCCTTCCTTCAGCTATCCTTTCACCTTCAGAAGTACAATTATGTCACCTTTCGAGATAGCCAACAGCTGCTTCATCACATTCTGTTTTATTTTTCTAACGGCTTGAAACTGTTATCCTTTTAGAAAATACTTCAAGTTGGGAAGGAGCCAGAAATCACAGCGAGCTAAGTCAGGACCGTATGGGGACTGCCGGATTTGTGTGAATTCGCTATTCACCAGAAATTTCTGAATGAGCTGAGACAAATGGGCAGGTGTGTTCTCGTGATGAAGAAACCAGTCTTCGCTTTCCCACGAATCAGGTCGTCTTCTTCCAGTAATTATTCCACTTTTGAAATCACTCCTGAGTGTCGCCTTTTGAAATAGCTAATAACTGCTCAATCACATTTCATTTTTTCTATAACTTGAAATCGTTTTTCTTTCAGAAGATACTTTAATTTTGAAAACAGTAAAAAATTACAGGGAGCCAGGCCAAGACAGTAAGGGGGCTGCCCCAATTGCGTAAAACCGTTTTCACCATAAATTGCTGAATAAGCTGCGATAAACAGGCAGGTGTGTTTTTCGGATGAAGAACGGAATTTTAAATTACTTATGTTCCTACTATTAGGAACTAAAAACTTGGGGAGGTGGGAATCTGGTTAGCTCGTTATTAATATACATTACGCAACACTCCACTTTCCTTCTATAAATTCACTTAATAGAAGATCCTAATTGCAAAGGAAAATTTGACACGAATTTCCTGAATATGAAGGGATATTAGAATCTATCTGATGAGCTAAAAGTACAAGCGAAAAGGGAGGAACTTCAATGGAGAGTGCGAGGGAAAGGCAAAATCTGCAAATTGAGTTTCGGCATTAAAGATACGGCAGAAGGGGTGGAAAGAGTAGGCTGCGACATAGGTAAAGAGAGAGAAAGAAAATCAGAGAGGGTGGAGTTCCTCGGGAAAGGGAGAAACTATGAACTCTCCCCATCCTTCTATGTTTGTGAGCACTTACCCTACGGCTTATTGTTACCATGGGCCTCTTTGTCGGGATTTGTAAAAGCACTCACTGCGTTAATTTCCGGATGCTGCTGCCGTATCGCCGTTTCTCTAGAGCTCGATTTGTTTACTCACACTTCCTCTTCCCCTCCCACAATCTTTTCGTAACCCCTCACCATTTTTAAACACTCCCCTACTTCCTTTCTCTTCTCCAGAGTTCCAATACACCCACTCCTCTACCACCATAGTGTTCAACCCGTTCCACACTCCACTTCCCGAGAAAAAAGAACGACAAGGCAATTTTTATACACTCTCCTACTTCCTCTTATTTCTCCAAACCTCCAACACATGCACCCCTCTAAGACTCTTCCCTTCCCTTTCTCATCTACTACCTCTACCTCCATACTATCCATCCCTTTCCACAACTCCCTTCGAGCTTACTTGATTGTATCTATCTCCTTTCTTCTTCTATCCTGTCTCATCCGATCCTATCATATAAACCCACCTTCTCATAGCGCCTCACTTCTCCACACTTCCTCCTCCCCTTCAAAGTAGCTTTTTGTAATCTCCCTCAACATCTTTACAAACCCCCCTGCTTCCCTCCTCTTCTCATCATCTCCAATATACCCATCTCTCTACAACTCTTCTCTTCCCTTTTCTCTCCCACATCACAAACGACTTCGAAGTGAACTTGAATGGGTTAACTTGAGCGTGTCGATCCCCTTTATGCTTTTCTCCTATCTCATCTGATCTTATCTTATCATCTCATCCACTGTGCCTCATTTCGGCTCATTTCTTCTCTCCTTCCAACTATCTTGTCCTAATTCCCCTTACCATTTCAACACACTCCCCTACTTCCCTCCTTTCCTCCAAACCATCCAATACACCCGCCCCTCCACAACTTTTTTCTTTACTTTTCTCTTACACTTCTCCTACCTACATACCACCCATCCATTTCCATATTTCCCTTCCTAAATAGAAGAACGACAAACGCTATTGGATTGCCGCTTCTTTAGAGTTCAGTTGGTTTTACTTTACCACTGCCACGCTCTGCGACTCATCTTTACCTTTACTCATCTTTATCAACTTCATACCTTGTCTCCGAAGTGAACTTGAATGGGTAAATTTAAGCGTATCTATCTTCTTTCTTCTTCCACCCTATCCTATCCAATCCTATCATATCAACCCACCTCCTAATAGCGCCTCCCTTCCTCACACTTCCTCATCCCCTCCAAGTATCTTTTTGTAATTTCTGCCCACAATTTTTAATCCCTTCAATACTTCCCTTCCCTTTTTTCTCCCATCTCCCTCCTTTCTCCCACTCCTCCTACCAGCACACTATCCATCCTCTTCCACACTTCCCTTCCTGATCTTATCTTATCATTGCCTCCTCTCACTTCGCCTCACTTTCCCACCCTTCCCACTATCTTCCCCTAATTCCACTACCCATTTCTACACATTCCCCTACTTCACCTCACTTCTTCCCTAAAAAATACGACCATTCCCTTTACAATTCTCCCCTCCATAATTCTCCCCTATTCCTCTCATACTTCCCCTACCCTGAGCCCCTCAATTTCTTTCCCCTCTTCTACTTTCCTCTTTCTCCCTCTCCTATTTCCCCTCCGTCCCTACTACACATCCTATTCGTCGTATTGAAACTCAACATTTTTCTTTAAAATTAGCCACAAAATACGAATGAAATATTACTTTTCAAATGTCACCCCCCATAAGTATGTTTCATAGGGTCCCAAAAAAACAAATAAAAAAATTAAATTTTTGGACAAAAAGTCACAATGTACAATGAAATGTTTCAATACCAAAATTGATTTAAATTATATCTGAAAATTCTCTTTTAATTTTTTTTTCACGAGACGCGTAATAAGAACGTGTTCGTTAAAGCCGAAAAAGCTTCAACAAAAGAGAATTCACATTTAAAAAATTTCAGTTGTCGATGGTCTGACCTTTAATTTTAAAAGTCCTATGCAAACAATTTTTAAAACCACTTATTTGGAAATTTATGTACTTTGTTGATTCATCTTTTTGGTATAAAATTCAATTCTTCCAGTTGAAGATTTAACATTTCAGTTGAAAACCCTCTTTTTTAATTTTACTACTTTGTTTGAACTTTTTTGGTAGAGATTAATTTTTTCAAGTGAAAATTTAATTATTCCATGTTTGGTTGAAAATTTCTCTTCTTCATTTTAAACTTTAATTATTTGGTTGAAAATTGTTCTGTTCTGGTCAACAAAATTTGTTACAAACTCTTGTTATGAAAATATATTGAAAAAAATTTCCTTTTTGGAAAAGGACACAAGGTAAAATAAATTTTATTTGACAAAATTTTTCTCCTAAATTATATCTACAAATTTGCTTCAAAGCACTTCACGCTAGGATGATTATTTTTAGTTCAAATCATAAAAAATAACATTGAAAATAAACAAATTGAATTCATAAAAAAACGACACAAGTTGCAATAAAATGTTCAATAACAAAATTGTTTTTTTTTCTTGAGACTAAATCGAGTGCGAAGAACAAGACTCCTGATGAGGATCTGTTCGTTAAAGTTGAAGGAGATTTAACGAAAGAGAATTCACAATCACCAAATTACATTTGGAATTGAGTGAAGAGCCTTGATTCCCAACAAATCAAAATTCAAGGCAGACATGAAGGATGGAAATTCTACCCTCAGAGTTTTATCTGAGCTTCTTACGCTCGACGTTCTTAAACTTGAGGATTATCCTTGAATTTTTATTCTTAAAATTTTTTATTCTTAAACTTGAGGAAGTTGTAATCGAGAGGGCGATGTGGTTCGGGAAGTAAGTTAAACTGGAAATGGTTCATTGAAGCCGAAGGAGCTTTAACGAAAGAGAATTCACAATCACAAAATGACAGTTGTAATTGGATGAATAGCCTTGATTCCCAAAAAATTACAATTCAAGGCAGACATGAAGAATCAAATTCTGCCGTGAGAGTTTTATCAAGCTTCTTGTGCCCGACGTTCCTAATCGTAAGGATTATCCTGAAAGTGAAGTGTAATAGAGAAGGAAGTTGTAAGCGAGAGGACCCCATAGTTAGGAAGGTGAGATAAACTGGGAATGGTTCGTTGAAGTCGAAGGAGCTTTAACGAAAGAGAATTCCCAATCAACAAATTACAGTTAGAATTGAGTGAAGAGTCTTAATTCCCAAAAAATCACAATTCGTGGTTAGAGGTAAGATAAACTGGAAATGGTTCGTTTAAGCAGAAGGAGCTTTAACGAAAGAGAATTCACAATCACCTAGTTACAGTCAGAATTGAGTGAAGAGCCTCGATTCCCACAAAATCACAATTCAAGGCAGACATGAAGGATGAAAATTCTGCCGTCAGAGTTTTATCTAAGCTTCTTAAGCTCGACGTTCTTAAACTTGAGGATTATCCTGAAAGTAAAGTGTAATAGAGGAGGAAGTTGTAAGCGAGAGGACGCTGTGGTTAGGGAGGCAAGATAAACCGGAAGAGCCTAGAAACGACAAAAGTATGTTACATTAAGGTTTTGGTGTACGAGTACTTGACTCTCTACGTGGAGTGCTTAAAAGTTTGAATGAAAATCTGACCCACTCCCGTTGAAATAACAAAAAGTAGTAAAATGGAAGAAACAAGTCCAAGAGACTTGTTTCGAATTTATCGGAGATATCCAACTTCCTGAGTAAATATAAAGCATAATCTGAGAATATACTATTAATTTTGAATCAGTCAAAGTTACTGATTCGAAGACAATTTTGACTGATTCAAATAGTAAGGATTTAACGACGCGAAAATCAGTCAAGAATGATTTTTCAAATCAGTAATTTGACTCTCTGATGAAATAAATTATTTTTAATTATCCAACTAATTGAATCAGTCAAATAATTAACCAGCCAATTATGGTTAACTTTAAAAACTTATTAAAATGTAGGAATTTGATGAAAAAATTAATTTATTGATAATTTTAATAATGTATTATAGCAGAGAAATCAGAAATTTAAATTGACTGTTTTATCAGTGGAAATGACTGGTTCTTCACTTAAATAGATAATACTAAAAAAAAATAAATAATAAAAATAAGTAGTGTGCAAGTCTTTTGGTGAAATATTATTAAACAACTTTACAAAAGAGCTTAAGATTCTTCCAAAGAGAATAATAAATTATGTGGGCTCTATTAAATATCGATTTCCTTCAACAATATAACATAACTGGAAAGGTCTAACAAGCAATTATAACTTTCTGAGACTCTTTAGGTCATTAAAATCAAAATCGAAGACGAGGAAAACAACCGATATTTTTCTATCAGAAGACCAACTTTCCTTCTTATTGGAATCACAACATAAGATACGAAACTGGGGCAATATAAGATGGGATTGGTGGATTCGGAATACGAAATCTGTAAGAATTCTACATGCAAAAGACGATCCGATAAAAAGTTGAGCAATATTTTTCCTGAATTAAAGAAATCGTTCCTTTCCCCACTTCACCCTTAGCTGCTCCTTGCCTAACTCTTCCCACTCTCATACTTTTCTTCCCCTACTCCCCCTACTCCACCAACATTTTCCTGCTACTCTTCCTTCACTTAACCCTTCGCCACTCCCTTCCTAATTCCTCCCACTTTCATACCTTTCCTCCCCTACTCTCCCTACTCCACCAATATTTCCCTGATATCCTGCCCTCATTTCAACCTTCGCCAATCCTTTCCTATCTCTCCCTACTTTCATACTTTCCCTCCGATACTACCTCTACTCAAGCAAAACATTTCCCTGCTACCCTCCCCTCACTTCACCCTTCGCCACTTCTTACCTAACTCCTTTTATACTCATTATTTTTCTTCCCTGATCTTCCTACTCCACCAACATTTTCCTGCTACACTCCCTTACTTCACCCTTCGCTATTCCTTGTCTAACTCCTCCCACTATCATACTTTTTCTTCACTACTCCCCCTACTCCACCAATATTTCCCTGCTACCCTCCCTTCACTTTACCCTTCGCCACTCTGTTTCTAATTCCTCTCACTTTCATACTTTTCCTGCCCAACTCACCCTACTCCACCTCCTCTACATCCTTATCTCCTAGTTTTCCCAAACAACTCTCCCCTTCTCCTACTTCCCTTTCTCAGCCTTCACTTCCCCTCCCTACTCACTCTCATTCCCAATCATTTCGCCTACTTCCTCTTCATCTCCCTAATTTCCCTTACTTCTCCACTCCTCAGTTCCATCACTGCCACCAGTTCCCCATCCCTCACTTTCTCTACTTCCTCTTTTCACCCTTATTTTCCATTCTTTCACTCCCAAATTTCTCCTCATTTTCTTATTTCCTTCCTCTCCCCTCATTTTCGTGTCCAATTATTTTCTCTTACCACCCGCCAGCTATTTACCATCACTTCCCCTAATACCCCTACTTTCTCTACACCATTTCTGCTCACTTACCTCTACTTCCCACCCCTCATTTCCCCTAACTTCCACTAATTCCTTTCCCCTTATTTCGCCTCACTCATCCTACCTTTCCCCCATCATTTCCCCTCACTTCCCCTCCTTGGTTGAAAAGTATTTTTTTTCGTTGAAAATCTTTTTGGTAAAAAATTAATCTTCTTGATTGAAAGTTCATTTTTTTGGTCAGAAAGTGAACTATTTTGGTAGAAAATTTGGTAGATAATTAATTTTTTCAACTGAAAATAAGCAGATACAATTTTTTGTCGAAAATTTGTCTTAGTTGAAAATTCATCCACTTGTTTGAAATACCCGTTAATAATTCAGTTTACTTGATAATGAAACTATTTTCGTGCAAAGTCGTTTTATTTTGTTAAAAATTAATTTTATTAACTGAAAATTTGACTATTTCATTTTTTCTGAAAATTTATTTTTCTGACTTAAAAATTCGTTTTCCTTTTAGATTGCAAATTAATTATATTTAATGAATATTAAACTATTCCATTTTTTGTTAAAAATTTATCTATTTGCTTAAAATACATTTTTAATAATTCGGTTTGGTCGATAATTTCACTATTTTCATCAAAAGTTTTGTTCGTTGAAAATTGATTTTTGAACTAAAAATTTAATTATTTTATTTTGTATTGTACATTTACCTTTTTATGATGAAAACTAAAATATTTGGTTAAAAATTCATGTATTTTGTTTAAAATTATTCTTTTTTCATGGAAAATAAATGTTCTCGTTTGGAAGTTGGTCTTTTTGGTTAAAAATTCTTCTTTTTTTGGTTTGAAATTATTTTCTTATTTTGGTTAAAAATTAATTTTTTTTCGAAAATTAAACGATTCCAATTTTTGTTGAAAATGTATCATTTTCAGTTGAAAAATCACCCACTTGGTTGAAATACATTTTAATAATTGAGTTTAGTTGATAATTGAACAAATTTCTTGAAATTTCGTTTTTTTGTTCTTAAAAACTAATTTGTTGAACTAAAAATTTAACTCTTTCATTTTTTCTAAAAATTTCTCATTCTTAGTTGAAAATTTATTTTTCGTTTAGATTGAAAATTAATTTTATAAACTGGATATTTAACTATTCCATTTTTTGTTGAAAATTGATTTTTTTACTGAAAATTTAACTGTTCCATTTTTTGTTGAAAATTTATGTTTTTTAGCTAAAAATTCATCAATTTAGTTGAAATACTTTTTTGAGAATTTGGTTTGGTCAATCATTTCATAATTATTTTCAAAAGTCTGTTTTTTATTGTAGAAAATTAATTTTTTGAACCAAAAGCAACTATACAATTCCTGCTCAACATTTTATTAATTAATTTATCCAGAATTTAACTATTTTATTTTTTGTTGTAAATTTATCTTTGTTTTTATGAAAATTCGAATATTTGGCTGAAAATTCATCTCTTTTGTTAAAAATTATTCTATTTAGGTAGAAAATAATGTTCTTGTTTGAAAGTTGATCTTTTTGGTTGAACTTTTTTGCTTTGAAAATTATTTTTTTTTGCACTGAACATTTATCTATTCCATTTTTGTTAAAATCCCTAAATTTTCTAGTGGAAAATTCAACTATTTGGTTGAAAATTCGTATTTTTCGGTGGAAAATTATTTTCTCAGTTAAAAATTGAACTATTGCTTTGAATTTTTTTTGGGGAGACGCAATCATTTTGTTCAAAAGTCGTTGGTTTTGTAGTAGTTCAACTTTCAGTCAAGTGGTTGAATTTAATCCAAACAAACATGAATTTTAAACTAAGAAGATTAATTTTTTATAAAAAAAACGAATCTTCAACGGGTTACATGGATTTTCAAACACATAATTGAATTTCCAATCACCATTTTTATTAAAAAAAGTTTTTGCAATAACTTAATTAGTTTGAATTTTCCCGCCAGGAATGACGTCACAAAGCTGTAGTCAATGAAAGCGTCGGGCGAAAAATGCCGCGAGCGGGTGCCATATTCAAACTTAAATAATAAGAAACCATGTTTCTTATTCAATAAAAAATTCTTTCTTCTTGAAATATGTTAATGAGCTACTAAAGAATCAAAATATCTTTTCATCTCGTTTTATGGAACATCGTCATTAAAAAAAATTTTCTTTGAATCAAAGTATCTTTTTTCTGAATCTAGGCACTAAGCAAGCTATATAAACCTAGAAGCGTCTTTCCAGGCTGCTACACAGGAGAATACTCTAAAGTGTACTTAGCACTACTGGTACATTACCAGGAATTTCGAAATTAGCACTGTTGCTAAGGCTCTCACACAATGGAATACATTAAACTGTCAGGCTATATCGCAAGAGCTAATAAAGTCCTTTACAGCTTTAATAATAAACATACTCCCTCAGGACCGATGCACTAAATGTTGGTATCTAAACATGCATAGAGAGCGGACGTGAAATTTAAATGTGGTACTGCACATCAGGCTTGTAATCTAAATTTTCG
>CAKNXH010052613.1:15327-32644 GCA_932178445.1 Andricus quercusramuli
ATAGTGTTTGCAACTTTTATTGTAACGACTTTGCACTTCATGTTTTTTTGGAGACCTCGTATTGCATGTTTGCATTAATTATGGTCAAATGAATAAATGCTATCATAGTGTGCGTGCAACTTTTATTGTAACGACTTTGAACTTCATTGCAGAATAAAGACCTTCTTCTGCATGGTTGCATTAGCTATTGAAATTTTATTGGTAGATTTTACTTTGAATTTTCAGAAAAAATAGAGCCAGAAATGAATTCGTAACGACTTTGTACTTTATTTTATTTTAAAATTAAAAATTAAAAATTTTGGAAATTTTTAATTTTAAATTTAATTTTATACTAAAATAGTTCAATTTTCAACCCAAACAGGATAAATATTCAAAAAAACAGGTTAATTTCGAACAAAAACGGATAAATTATTGACCATAGAGTGAAATTGTAAAAAAAAATTATATAGAAAAAGTTATTATTTTGATAAAAAAATCGAATTTTTAACACAAAAGGACAATTTATCAAAAAACAGTTTGATTTTTAACCAAAAAATATGAACTTTCAACAAAAATGTTAATTTTTAATCAAATACATAAATTCTAAATCAAATAAATAAATTTTCATAAAAAATGGTTCAATTTTTGAAAAACTAATTAAATTTTCAACCAAAAATATTAATTTTCGACACAAAAAGTTAATTTTCTACCAAATGATTAAATTGGCTACCAAAATAGTTTAATTTTTAACCCAAAAAGGATGAATTTTCAACAAAACAGTTGAATCTTCAACCAGAAAATATGCATTTTTAACAAAAAAGTTAATTTTTACTCCCAAAGATGGATTTTTTTTTTCAAAAATAGTTTGATTTTTAACAAACCAGTTGGATTTTTAACTCAAAAAGTTCATTTTCAACCCAAAAGTTGAATTTTATACCAAATTCAATTTTCAACCATAAAAGGATGAATTTTTAACTAAACAGTTGAATTTTCAACCCAAAAATAAAAATTTTCAACAAAAAAGTTAATTTCAACCAAAAATTTAAATTTCATACCAAATTGTTGAATTTCCAATCCAAAAAGAGGAATTTTCAACAAAAAATGTATTTTTCTACCAAATTTTTCAACCCAAAAAGCATGAATTTTCAAGAAAACAGTAGAAATTTTAACCAGAAAATATGAATTTTCAACAAAAAACTGAATTTTCAGTCAAAAAGTTGGATTTTTAAAGAAAAGTTTAGTTTTTAACAAACTTGTTGAATTTTCAAATCAAAAAGTCAATTTTCGACCCAAAAGTTGAATTTTATACCAAATTGTGGAATTTTCAATTTAAAAAAAATTTCAACAAAAAATTTAATTTTCCACCAAATAATTTAATTTTATAGAAAATAATTCAATTGTCAACCGAAAAAAAATGAATTTTCAACAAAAATGTAAATTCTTAACGAAAAAGTTAACTTTTAACCAAATAGATAATTTTTTATAAAAATAGTTTATCAAATTTTTCAACCTAGAAAGCATGAATTTTCAACAAAACAGTTGAATTTTCAACCACAAAATATGAATTTTCAACAAAAAAGTTAATTTTTAGTCAAAAAGTTGGATTTTTTACAAAAGGTTCAATTTTTAACAAACTTGTTAAATTTTCAACTCAAAAAGTTAATTTTCAACACAAAAGTTAAATTTCATACCAAACTGTGGAATTTTCAATAAGAAAAAAAAATTTTCAACCAAAAATTATTTTCCACCAAATAATTTTATTTTATACAAAAACAGTTGAATTCTGAACCCTAAAATGATGAATTTTTAACAAAAAAGTTGAATTTTCAACCCGAAAATAAAAATTTTCAACAAATAAGTTAATTTTTAACCGAACAGTTGAATTTTTAAAAAAATATTTGGATTTTTAATAAAGTAGTTAGATTTTCAACCCAAAAAGTTAATTTCCAACCAGAAAGGTAAATTTCATGGGAAATTGTTGAATTTCCAATCCAAAAAGACGAATTTTCAAGTACAATTCTTTTGTCATACAAATAATTGAATTTTGTACAAAAATAAATCAATTTTCAACCCATAAAGTATGAATTTTCAACAAAACACTTGAATTTAAAAAAGCAGATAAATCATTGACCTAAGACTTCAATTTTTTTGTTAAAAACTTATCTTTCTAGTTGAAAATTAAACCAATTTGTAAAAAAAAATTTTCTGGTTTGGAAATAATTTTTGTGACTGGAAATTTAACTGTTCTATCTTTGATTGCAAATTTATATTATTGATTAAGAATTAACTGAAGATGTAACAATTTGGTTTACTTTCTTCTCCATTTAGACCCTAGTTTAATGCACTAAAAGGATTTTTGGCTCAGATCAATAAAAATTAAGTTAATAATAATTTTGAGTTTTTTTTTTATTATTTTTTTCTTCAAATCCCGAAAAATATTGATTTTCGAAAAAAATATTACACACAAAAGTTGTAGATCTCGTCAAAACAAATATTTTTTATATTTATATTTTTTTTTCTAAAACTTATATTGTTCGAGAAAAATTACAAAACGAATGTTAAGATTTTTGTTGGAAAAGGGGTTCGGCGTCAGTGGGTGGAGAGGGTGGGGTTCACGTCCACTCACGCCGACCCCCTTTTCCAACGGCAAAAAAAATCCACACTTCATGATCTTGAACATTTTAAATGGCCCACACCCCCCTCCCACCACTCATTCTGATCTTTTTTCCAACAAAAAATCTGAAAATTCATTTTTGTCATTTTTCTCGATTTTTTTTTCCAAAATCTCGAAAAATATTGATTTAGAAAAAAAATGTTGTTCACGAAAGTTGCGGATCTCGTTGAAACACGTATTTTTCATATTTATACTTTTTCTCTAAAACTAATATTTTTCGAGCAAAATTACAAAATTGGAAAAGGGGTTCGGCGTCAGTGGGTGGAGAGGGCGTGGTTCGCGTCTACTCACGCCGACCCCCTTTTATAAAGGCAAGAGAAAAGCACGGGTCCTAATCATGGGAAGTCTAAATGGCCCACACCCCCTTCCACTACTCATTCCGACTCATTTTCCAACAAAAAATCTGAAAAAATGAATTTTCAGATTTTTTGTTGGAAAAGGAGGCGTTTGATAAGGGGTCGGTATGCGTGATGGGAAGGGGTATGGGCCACTCAAAATGCCCAAGATTCGGACGCGTGTTTTGTCTTGGACGTTGGAAAAGAGGGTCAAGCGTGAGTGAATGTGAAACACATTCTCTCCACCCACTCACGCCGAACCCTATTTCCAACGGCTTCTAACGCCCCCTGTTCCAAGGAGAATTCATTTTTGTCATTTTGCTAAAAAAATATTAGTAAAATAATAAAAAATCCGTGTTTTGATGAGATCTACAAATTTTGTGAACAACATTTCTTTCGCGTGAGTGGATCTGAACCATACCCTCTCCACCCACTGACGCCGAACCCCTTTTCCAATTTTGTCATTTTGCTCGAAAAATATTAGTTTTAGAGGAAAAGTTTAGAAATAAAAAATCTGCGTTTTGATGAGATCTACAACTTTTGTAAACAACATTTTTTTCTCGGTGTGCGTGGATCCGAACCACACCCTCTCCACCCACTCACGCCGAACCCTTCTTTCAATTTTGTCATTTTGCTTGAAAAATATTACTTCTAGAGAAAAAGTATTAAGATAAAAAATATGTGTTTCGACAAGATCTATAACTTTTATTCACAACAGTTTTTTCTCGGCATGAGCAGATCTGAACCACACCCTCTTCACCCACTGACGCCGAACCCCTTTTTAAATGTTGTCATTTTACTCGAAAATTATTAGTTTTAGAGAAAAAGTAAGAACACACAATATCTGTGTTTCAACGTGATCTACAACTTTTGTTGGCAATATTTTTGTCTAAAGTGAATATTTTTCAAAATTTTGGAAAGAAAGAAATTTAAAAAAAATTCAAAATTAATCATAACGTAATTTATATTGATCTGCAGCGAAAAGCCTTTTCAGGGCTTCCAACTAGGGTCCAACAGGAACCCCTAGGCCAAGTTTTGACTCAAAATTTTTGGTGTGACCTTTTCGAAAGTATACCCTAAATTTATTTAAACTTTACTTATATAAGATCATGGATTCAGTTCAGAACAATTTGGTGAAACAATCATTCCTTCTGAAGGAGGTCAGCAACCCGTGCGCATAAAATAACACTAAATTTTCATCATATCATGCATGAATGTAGGTATAAGTCAATGGGAAGTATACCCCATAAAAACAGTTATGGGTAAATGATAAAAGCTGAACGACTTACAAATAAAATCATAGTAAACTATACCCTCATTCGCTGATGCGCCATAATCTCTTTCATTATTCGGATCCACCTGCCGCCACTTGAATATCTGAAGGCCCCTTAAATATTTTTAAAGAATTGAATGAAGATATTTATTGACTCGAAAAGTTAGTGCTCATTCGGATGAAAATATTGACTATGAATTTAGTTCATTGCTTCTGTGCAAATGGTATCAGGCTTCACACTGATCGTAAAAAATATTGCTCCAGTGGGAATCGAACCACAGCTCTGCCGATTGCCGGTCGGTTGCTGTCACCACTGAGCTACCGGAGAGATCGAGAGAAAAATTAATAATTATGCTTAATTATCTTTTATCTACTGGTTGAAATCAAAATATTTTTTGGTTGAAATATCAACTATTGAATCGTTTGTTAAAAGTTAATATTTTTTAATTAAAAATATAACTACTCTTTTTTGTTTTATAAAAATTCACCTACTTTGGTTATCGTAACAAGTCCCTTTTTTCAAGTTATTGAAAAGATAAAGTTTTGTCCCATGCAATTAGTATTATTGTTTGTCCCTCGGAATGCAGACATCTTGGATTTCTCCCACTTAACCTGAAAGACGTCATTAAATTGGTGACCGTTGGCGCGCTTATTTAAAATGATAAAATACGTATATCAATTATTTAAACAAACAACAACTGCAAAAATGTTGAAAATATTTTTTCATTACAAAATAGACTTATAAAGTGAAAGATAAAATAATTACTTGATTTTTCTCCTTAGAAATAAATTATGGATTTTAAATTTGAAGAAACGAAAATTTTTTCATCACAATTAAGAATTTAAAATATTTCTTAATATTTTGATGCACTTTACAATTATTTTTTGTGGTAAAAAATTGACATCAACTGAGTTTAAGGGGAATTAATACGGCTGTTAATGATTGGAGTTAACATAACCTATTTTCGAGTTTATTATTTAAAACAAGTTTGGAAAATATGAATAAGGGCTCAAAAAAGGAAGGTCAAAAATTTTTTAAGAGCTATCCGCTGAATATTTTATCATTTATATTATGTAGAATGTAGATAATTTTTCAAAATGGAGAAAATAAATATTAATTCGGTCATTCGTTCATTTTGAAATTTGCACTTTTATTAGTTAAAATTTAATAAAAGTGTATATGAAAAAACCGAAGTTTTGACATCGCTTTTTGTCTTTTTCAAGGCTGCGAAATATGAAAGAGGTTTTTGTTAATATTCAAAACTAAAAAAATTTTTTTTTCAAAATGCCAGTATAAAATTAAATTTTTTGGCGAAATTGGTAAAACTAAAGCGTTTTTGAAATATTTAAAAAAGACGAGGAAAAATAATCAATCAGCTGATTAAAACAAAACAGAAGCAGTGATTCAGACATAGAGTGTGTAAAAAGTGAATAGAAGCACAACCTCGAATGAGAAGGGTGAACAAACCAAAGCGTAGTGCCTCTAGTGAGCGCGCCAAAAAGTTTTCAAATTTAAAATATAAAAAGGAAAGTCAATAATAGTGATATTTTCTCTCGATAGTATTCATTAACAAAATCCAAAGTTGATTCAAGGATATGAAAAATTCTTTGATTCAAGTCGAATCGATTGACCTATAATGTTCATACATTTTGATAAAAAGTAAGGAAGTTATCATCATTAATATTATATTGAAAATCGATTTTTATATTAAAAATGTTTTCATTCGCATGATTCAAAGTTGATGCAAAAATAGAAAGAATGTGTTCATTCGAGACGAATCGATTGACCTATAATATTGATATATTTTATTGAAGAGTATGAAAGGTATGGTAATGCATAATATTTCAAAATACGGTTTTTTTATAGTAAAACTTCTTTTACCACGTAATTAAAAGTTGATGCAAGAATATAAAAGATTCCTTCGTTCGAGACGAATCGATTGACCTATAATATTAATACATTTTATTGAAGAGTAGGGAAGTTATGGTAATTTGTATATTTTGAAAATCGGTTTTTTATGGTTAAAGTTTTTTCATTAAGATAATTCAAAGTTGATGCAGAAACAGAAAAGATGTGTTAATTTGAGACGAATCAATTGACCTATAATATTATTACATTTTATTGACGAGTAAGGAAGCTATGGTAATTTATAATATTTGATAATACGGTTTTTTATAGTAGAAATTTTTACTCTAACATCATTCAAAGTTGATGCAAGAATAAAAAATGCCTTGGATCGAGAAGTCGATTGACCTATAACATGATTACATTTTCTTCAAGAGTAAGGAAGTTATCGTAATTTATATTATATTTAAAATCGATTTTCAAAGTAAAAATTTCTTCATTCTCATATTTGAAAGTTGACGTGAGAATAGAAAAAATGTGTTGATTCGAAACGAATCGATTGACCTGTAATATTAATACATTTTCTTTAAGAGTAAGAAGAGATACCGTTATTTATATTATATTTAGAATCGATTTTTATAGTCAAAATTTCTTAATTCTCATAATTTAAAGTAGATGCGAAAATAAAAAAGATGCGTTGATTCGAGACAACCCGATTGACCTACAATCTCAATACATTTTATTAAAGAGTGAGGAAGTTATTTCCATATTTATATTATATTGAAAATCTTTGTTTATAGTAAAAAATTTTTCATTTTCATAATTTGAAGTTGATGCGAGAATAGAAAAGATGTGTAGATTTGAGGCGAACCGATTGACCTATAATATTGATACATTTCAGTGAAGTGGAAGAAATCTATGGTAATGCAAAATATTAGAAAATACGGCTTTTTATAGTAAAACTTTTTTTATCACGTAATTCGAATTTGATGCAAGAAAACAAAAGATGTGTTAATTCGAGACGAATCGATTGACCTATAATATTATTACATTTTATAGACGAGTAAGGAAGCTATGGTAATTTATAATATTTGAAAATACGATTTCTTATAGTAAAACTTTTTTCATTAACATAATTCAAAGTTGATGCGGAAATACGAGAAATCCTTCGCACCACGATAAATTGATTGACCTACAATATGAATCCCTTTTCTTTGGGAGTAAGGAGATATACCGTCATTTATATTATATTTGGAATCGATTTTTATAGTCAAAATTTCTTCATTTTCATAATTTAAAGTTGATGCGAGAATAGAAAAGATTTGTTGATTCGAGACAACCCGATTGACCTACAATATCAATACACTTTGTCAAAGAGTGAGGAAGTTATGGTCATTTATATTATATTAAAAATCGATTTTTATAGTAAAAATTTTTCCATTTTCATAATTTAAAGTTGATGCATGAATAGAAAAGGTATGTTGATTCAAGATTAATTGATTGACCTATAATATTTATATATTCAATAGAAGAGTAAGAAAGCTATAGCAAAGCATAATTTTTGAAAATACGGTTTGTTATAGTAAAACTTTTTTCATTAACATAATTCAAAGTTGATGCAGGAATAGAAAAGATATGTTCATTTAGGATGAATCGATTGACCTATAATATTGATATATTCAATAGAAGAGTAAGAAAGCTATGGGAATTCATAATATTTGAAAATACGGTTTGTTATAGTAAAACTTTCATTAACATAATTCAAAGTTGATGCAGCAATATCAAAGATTCTTTGGATCACGACAAATCGATTGACCTATAATATGATTTCATTTTCTTTAAGAGTGAGGAAGATATCGTCATTTGTATTATATTTGAAATTGATTTTTATAGTAAAAATTTCTTCATTCTCATAATTTAAAGTTGATGCGAAAGTAAAAAAGTTGTATTGATTCGACACAAATCGATTGACCTATAATATTGATACATTTAATTGATGAGTAAGAAAGCTATGGTGATGCATAATGTCTGAAAATGTGGTTTTTTATGGTAAAACTTTTTTTTCATCAACATAATTCAAAGTGGATGCACAAATATAAAAGATTCTTTGCATCGAGATGAATCGATTGACCTATAATATGATTACATTTTCTTCAAGAGTAAGGAAGTTATCGTAATTTATATCATATTCAAAATCGATTCATATAGTAAAAAAATTTTCATCTTCATAATTTCAAGTTGATGCTAAAGTAGAAAAGACGTGTTGATGCGACACGAATCGATTGACCTATAATATCGATACATTTTAATAAAGAGTGTTATGGTAAATCATATATTTCGAAAATCGGTTTTTTATGGTTAAAGTTTTTTCATTAACATAGTCCAAAGTTGATGCAGGAACAGAAAAGATCTGTTGATTCGAGATGAAGAAATTGACCTATAATAATAATAAATTTTATTGAAGAGTAAGGAAGCTATGGTAATTTATAATATTTGAAAAGACGGTTTCTTATAGTTGACATTTTTACTCTAACATCGTTCAAAGTTGATGGAAGAATAAAAAGTGCCTTGGATCGAGACGAATCGATTGACCTATAATATTGATACATTTTAATAAAGAGTAAGGGATTTATCGTAATTTATATTATATTTAAAATCGATTTTTGAAGCAAAAATTTCTTCATTCTCACAATTGAAAGTTGTCGTGAGAATAGAAAAAATGTGTTGATTCGAAACGAATCAATTGACCTAGAATATTAATACAGTTTATTGAAGAGTGATGAAGCTATGGTAATGCATAATATTTGAAAATACGGGTTTTTATATTAAAACTTTTTTCAATAACATAATTAAAAGTTCATGCAAGGAATATTAAAGTTTCCTTGGTTCGAGGCGAATCGATTGACCTATAATATGATTCCATTTTCTTTCGGAATAAGAAGGATATCGTTATTTACATTATATTTGAAATCGCTTTTTGAGGTAAAAATTTCTTCATTCTCATAATTTAAAGTTGATACGAGAATAGAAAAGATGTGTTGATTCGAAAAACCCCGATTGACCTACAATATCAATACATTTGATCAAAGAGTGAGGAAGTTATTTCCATATTTATATTATATTGAAAATCGATTTTTATAGTAAACATTTTTTCATTTTCATAATTTAAAGTTGATGCAAGAATAGAAAAGATATGTAGATTTAAGGCGAACTGATTGACCTATAATATTAATACATTTCAGTAAATCGGAAGAAAGCTATGGTAATGCATAATATTAGAAAATACGGCTTTTTATAGTAAAACTTTTTTTACCACGTAATTCGAAGTTGATGCAAGAGCAAAAAAGATGTGTTAATTCGAGATGAATCGATTGACCTATAATATTATTACATTTTATAGACGAGTGATGAAGCTACGGTAATTTATAATATTTGGAAATACGATTTTGTATGGTCAAAATTTCTTCATTCTCATAATTTAAAGTTGACGAGAGAATAGAAACGATGTGTTGATTCGAGAAAACCCGATTGACCTACAATATCAATACATTTTATCAAAGAGTGAGGAAGTTATTTTCATATTTATATTATATTGGAAATCGATTTTTATAGTAAACATTTTTTCATTTTCATAATCTAAAGTTGATGCATGAATAGAAAAGATATGTTGATTCAAGATGAATCGATTGACCTATAATATTGATATATTCAATAGAAGAGTAAGAAAGCTATGACAATGCATAATTTTTGAAAATACGGTTCGTTATAGTAAAACTTTTTTCATTAACATAATTCAGACTTGATGCAGCAATATAAAAGATTCTTTGGATCACGACAAATCGATTGACCTAAAATATGATTCCATTTTCTTCAAGAGTAAGGAAGTTATCGTCATTGCTATTATATTTGAAATCGGTTTTTGAAGTAAAAATGTCTTCATTCTCATAATTTGAAGTTGATGCGACAATAGAAAAGATGTGTAGATTTGAGGTAAACCAATTGACCTATAATATTGAAAATTTTAATGAAGTAGAAGAAAGCTATGGTAATGCATGATATCTGAAAATACGGGTTTCTATAGTAAATTATTTTCCCCTAACAGCATTCAAAGTTGATGCAAGAATAAAAAATGCCTGGTTTCGAGACAAATCGATTGACCTATAATGTTAATACACTTTATCAAAGAGTGGGGAAGTTATGATATTTTATATTATATTGAAAATCGATTTTTATAGTAAAAATTTCTTAATTTTCATAACTCAAAAGCGATGCAAGAATAGAAAAGATGTGTAGATTTGAGGCGAACCGATTGACCTATAATATTGACACATTTTAGTGAAGTAGAAAAAAGCTATGGTAATCCATAATATTCTAAAATACGGTTTTTTTCAGTAAAACTTTTTTCATTAACACAATTCAAAGTTGATGCAAGAATATAAAAGATTCTTTGCATCGAGACGAATCGATTGACCTATAATTGATTCCTTTTCGTCTAAACGGGAATGCAGAAGTGGAGCATTGTTTCGAGGAGTGCGTAGAGGTGGAAAGGAGTGGGATAAGCATGAAGATATTGATGCATGAAAAATGGGACAAAAGGGCAGTAGCATGGGTGAAGGGAGTGTTGGGAAAGATGGAGAAGAAGGAAAGGAAGGAGGAAGAGGAATGGAGAAGGAAAGATTGTAAATAGAGAAGAAAAGGTTGTAAATAGAGAAGAAATAAAATATAAGCAATCTGTAAATATTGTAAAAAGTAGATAAATTAAGTATTAGCCGCGAAAGCAGGGTTTGGCAATGCGAGAAAGTAGGGACATGCGTGCGGTCTTAGAGATAAGGTATGGATGGATGTTAGTCTTCAAAAGTTAGTTTGAAGAAAATTCTCTAAAAAATAAAAGTATAAGCAAGTAAATTTTTCCAGGCCAGCAGGCTAAAAAATTAACCTTCAACAATCTATTTTTTATAAATTATATCACCAAAGTTGTATAAACTTTTCTGTTAACCATTATTTTTCCCGAAGCATATAGAGTTGTTAGAGTGGAAAAAAAAGTGGCGATCGAGCAGAAGATTTATATCGTTTGATCGGCATCGGCATCGGGATCGTTTCACGGTATCGTAACCGTAACCGTAACCGTAAAATAGACGACAACACGCGATGATACGCGCGGCGGCTGCGGCCTAATGAAGACGCATGGGTGACCCGGAGGCATCGACATGGCGCGTTAACCACGCCACGTCATGCTACGCGGCGCTCTAGTCGTTTTATTTCGGTTCGCGAATCTCGCTCCTTGTGAGCCGTAACTTATGACTACATATTCCGCCTGCCGGAAAGTTGCTTCCTCTGCTTCTGCTACTTTTCGTTTGTAGAACGTGTACGCGTTCGGGGCACGATCGTGTTGTTACGCTCGATTTTGCACAGACTTTTATGGCTCAGAGTTACGCTGTGCTGGAGAGAGATAATTACGAGACTTTTCGATCGAATTTGTTGAAGAAATTTTGAGACATTTTTTTTGGTAGGATGTAGAGTATTTATGAGAATTTTGAATTAGGATTTCGAAAATCGTATCTTCTATCTTTATTATTAATAATTACATCGTTTGAATTTCGCGGGCAAATGGATCGCTTCAAATTGGAAAGGGCGCCAAATTTAAATGATAAAATAAGTCAAAGTAATAGAAAACACTTTAATCGCATTAAACAGTGCCTTATTTAGAGTTGTTAGAATAACCCAATTTCTAAATTCTTATATAGGTATAAAATCCACCATACACTGACTTACACCTACAAAATTAATAATTTTGATAAATAATTTTTCAGTTGCGTTTTCAAGCCAAAACGATACATTTTCAACCAAGGAAATTAATTTGCAACTAAAATGATGAATCTTTAACAAAAAATATGAATTTTCAACCAAAAAGTTGAATTTTCAACCCAAAAAATTAATTTTCTACCCAAACAGACTCATTTTCAACAGAGTACATGAATTTTCATTTTTAAAAAATCAAAAAAAAAAATCAAAAACCAAAAATATATTTTGATTTGCAGTTAGGAAAGTAAATGCAAAAAACAGTTTTTAGCCAAATCAATTAATTTTCAACTGAAAATGAAAATTTTTAAGCAAAAACGGAACAGTTATATCTTGAATTGGAAAAAAAAGAATTTTCTACTAAAATTCTAACAAAAAAATAATAGTTAAATTTCTACGAAACTGATAATTTTTTAATTGAGAATATTATATTTCTATCAAAAAGGTAAAATTTCAACTAAAAAAAATTAATTTTTAACCAAATACATTAAAGCTCAACTAAGAAGATTACATTTTTATTGAAAAAGATAAATTTGCGACAAAAAATGGAACAGTTGCATTTCTAGTTGAAAAAAATTAATTGTAAATAATAAAAAACTCATTTTCGACCAAAAATAAAATAAAATTAATTTTTCTGACTCGGATAAATTATTTACCTTGATCAATTATTTAAAAAAAATTTTTTAATTGAACTGTTTTCTAGAAAATACATATTTTTGGACTGAAAATTCCACTTTTGGTTCAAAATTGATTCTTTTAATTAAAAATTAATTTTTTGTTCAAACTTATACAAAATTTTACAAAAATTAATTTTTTTATTGAAGATTCATCATTTGAGTTAAAAATTAATAATCTTGGGTTGAAAATTGATTTTTTTGTAGAAAATTCGTATTTTTTTATTTGAAAATTTTACAATTTGATAGAGAATTTTACTATTAGATTGAAAATTAACTTTTTGTGTTGGAAATTCATATTTATATTCAAAATTTAAACTCATTTTTTTGAAAATTAAAATATTTTTATGAAAATTCAACTAAACTGTTTTGTAGAGAATTCGTCTTTCTTTTTTTTCGTTTATTTGAAATTTGAATCCTCAACAGAGAAGATGAATTTTGAATAAACAAGAATAATTTTCTAACAAAAATGACGAATTTTCGACAAAACAGATTAATTTTTCACCAAAAATTTTCCAAATTACGGATAAATTTTCAATGATAAATGGAATATCAAAATTTTTGGATGAAAAATTATTACTTAACACAGAAAAAGATTTTTTTTAACAAAAAACTTATTTTTACGCAAAATTGAAGAAAGCGAATTTTCAATCTAAGATTATTCTTTTTTTGTTCTATTTTTTGTTTTGTTTTTTAGTAGTCTAATTTTCATCAAATTAGTAAAATTTGCAACCAAAAATATAAATTTGAGACCAAAAACATGAATTTTCAAAACACAAAAAGTTAGTTTTCAACAAAAAAACTAATCTTCAACCAAATTGATAAATTTTATACCAAATTGTTGAATTTTCAATAAAATAGTTGAATTTTATTCTAAACGCTTAAATTTTTAATTCAGAAAAACGAATTTTCTACAAAAAAGTTCAGTTTTTGAACCCGAAAATATGAATTTTCAACAAAAATGGTAAATACTAAACAAAAAAATTAATTTTATAAAAGTAGTATAAGTTTAAAGTGTTTAGTTGATTTTTTAACAAAAAAGAAGAATTTTCAACAAAAGAGTCGCATTTTTAAACAAAATAGATGAATGAAAAAATAGTTTTCAAAAAAATAGTCAAATTTTGAACTATTAGATGAATTTTCAAATAAAATTATGAATTTCCAAACAAGAAAGATGCATTTTTAACCAAATAGTTTAATTCTCAATAAAAAAGATAAATTTTTCACCAAGAAGATAAAAGTTCTACTGAAAAGACGAATTTAAAACAAATTCATTACTTTTAAACAGAATTTTTATTTTAAAAAGACGATTTATCTACAAGAAAGTTTGATTTTCAAAAATTAATTAATTTTCAACCATATAGTTAAATTTTATACCAAATTGTTGAATTTTTAACCAAATAATAAAAATTGAAATAAAAAAAAAAATCTTATGGCCGTGCGGTCTTGAAGACCGCACGGCCATTCCTAAAGGTTAAAGCTCTTTTTAGCATCAATTATTCAATGATCTAAGTGCGGCAACGTCTATCTATCACTGAGACGAAAACCGTGAAATGGTTAATTAATCAATTAATAATTAATATTATTAATTAATATTATTAATACAAATTATAATAATATAATAATGTCCCAGATTTACCGAACTAATTTGGTGAATTTTAATGAATAAATTTTCTTCCCACCATTGAAACAATTTTGAATTTATCAAATGAGTGGGAGGCCTGCATTGGTCTAAAGTAATTTGAGCTGAAGGAAAAGGGAAATATTAATGGCAAAAATAGATAAAAATATAATAAATAAAGGAGAACAACTCAAGATAACTAAAATATAATAATATCAGACCCTTATGGCCGTGCGGTCTTGAAGACCGCACGGCCATTCCTAAAGGTTGAAGCTCTCTGCAGCATCAATTATTGAATGATCTAAGTGCGGCAAAGTCTATCTATCACTGAGACGAAAATTTTCATCCCGTATGCTACCATTGACACAATTTTTAATTTATCAAATGAGTGGGAGGCCTGCATTGGTCTGAATTTGAGCTGAAGGAGAAGGGAAATATTAACGGCAATAATAGATAATAATATAATAAATAAAGGGGAAAAATCAAGGGAAATAAAATATAATAATATCAGTACCTAATGGCCGTGCGGTCTTGAAGACCGCACGGCCATTCCTAAAGTTTAAAGCTCTTTGTAACATTAATTATTGAATGATCTAAGTGCGGCAACGTCTATCTATTTTGAATTTATCAAATGAGTGGGGGGCTTGCATTGGTCTAAAGTAATTTGAGCTGAAGTTGCCTTCTGTAAGCATTAGAGATGCTCTGCTATGTGCAATATCGCCATTGGGTCAACTCCAGGTCGCCCTTCCTCTGGTGGAAGGCAAATCGAATTCACGAGCAAAGCCTGCACGCGCCAGTGAGTAACGTTTCGGCGGGAATTCTCCTTTGATCAACGCAGCGACCATCGAGTAATCTCATCGCAATCAACTGCACCGCAGAATTATTACTAGCGAAGTGAGATAGCCATTTCACGGTTTTCGTCTCAGTGATAGATGCACGTACCCGCACTTAGATCATGCAATAATTGATGCTGCAAAGAGCTGGTCTTTAACCTTCAAGCATGGCCGTGCGGTCGCACAGACCGCACGGCCATACGGTTTTGAAATGTGGGTTCTTCCTCCTGGCCTTCTTCGAAGCTGCCGTTATTATTAGATTTAGTTTTAGTTGTGTTTTAGATCAGATAGGTGGATCTTTCAAGGTATTTAGAACGCAAGATGTCACACAAATGAACTTGGGATTGATGCGGATAGCCCAGGTTAAGGAACTTGACAATTTTAGGAAAATATACGTCCCAATTATTACTCAATTGAGCAAAAAGTGACAAATTAATATGAATGCGTGGTCGTGCGGTCTAATGGACCGCACGACCACCCACAAGAACCCCTATAGTTGTTCAGTTTCTTTGTTTTTGCTGTTGTTGGAAATTAATTCTGTTAACAGAAAATCTAACGATTTCATTTTTGGTAAGAAATTGATCTTTTTTAATTGATAATTCGTCTGATTGAAAATTCAACTAATTGATAAAAAAAATCCATTTTTTTCTTGCTGAAATTTCTTTTTTCTTTTTTTTTTTTTTATAGAAAAATAAGATTCTTGCTAGAAAATTAATTCTTTTGGTTGGAAACTTAACTATTTCGTTGAAAATTCCACGATTTAGTTAAAAATTAATGTAATTTGTTGAAAGTTAAATAATTTTGTTGAAAAATATATTTTTTAGTTGACAAATATACAGTTTTTGTTTGTTTTTATTGGTCCTTTTGGTTGATGATTCAACCATTTTTTTGAAAATTAATTTTTTCAAACTAAAGATTAAAATTTTTTATTTTTTATTGTAAATTTATCTTTTTCACTTGGAAATTGAATAATTTGGTTGAAAATTCATGTATTTTGTTAAAAATTGTTACTTTTTGTAGAAGATTAATATTTTTGTTTAAAAAATGCACTTTTTCGTAAATGATTGATGTACTTTGTTGAAAGTTCGTTTTTTTTGTTTAAATGAAATCTTTCAACTGAAAATTGAACTATTTCTTTTTTGTGGAAAATTAATACTTTTCAGTTGAAAATTTAACTACTTAATTGAAAAATTTTTGGTTGAAACTACTCTTTTTTTAGTTGAAATTTAATCTTTTTGGTGGAAAATCGATCATTTTTAGTTTAAAATTCATCTATTTTGTTGAAAATTCATCTTTTTGTTGAAAATTCATCTTTTTGTCAATGATGAAGCTATTTTGTAAAATATTCTTTTTTTTTATTGAAAATTAATATTTTTACTAGAAAATTAAACTTTTTTGTTGAAAACTTAACAATTTTTTTTTTTTTGGTTGACTTTTTTTTTTTTTTTTTTTTGGTTGACAAGTGAACTGTGTTGTTGAAAATTCGTATTTTTTGTGAAAATTTGTTTGTTTTTGTTGTTGTTGATAAGTTAAATGTTTTGCTGAAAATTAATTTTGTTGACAGAAAATTTGAGAATTCTATTTTTTATTGTTAATACATTTTTTTTATTTAAAAATTAATTTATTTGGTTGAGAGTTCATGTATTTGGTTGAAAATAACTTTTTCTGATAGTAATTTAATATTTTTGTTTGGAAATTTCACTATATGGTCAAAAATTAATTTTCTTCGATAAAAATTCGTCTTTTTGGATGATAATTCAATTATTTTGTTGAAAATACGTGTTTTCTTGTTGAAATTAATTTTTTCACTTGACAATTTAACTCTTCCATTTTGTCTTGTAAATTTGTCTTTTCCACTTGAAAATTGAAATATTTGGTTGAAGAATCGTCTATTTCAAAAAAAAAATTTCGGTAGAAAATTAAAATTTTTGTTTACAAATTCTACTACTTGGACAAAATTAATGTACTTTATTCAAACTAGTAGATGAAAATAATTTTTTTTTAACATTGGCTTTTGATCACTGGCTGAATCAACGTCATCATCATCGGATATTGTCTTCACTGTTTAGATCATCATCATCATCATCTGATCTTGCCTTCACTGCCTGGACCATTACCATCATTTGATTTTTTTTCACTGATTGGATCATCATCATCATCATCATCATCATCATCATCATCATCATCATCATCATCATCATCATCATCATCATCATCATCATCATCATCATCATCATCATCATCATCATCATCATCATCATCATCATCATCATCATCATCGTC
>CAKNXH010052615.1:0-19038 GCA_932178445.1 Andricus quercusramuli
TTATTTTTACTGGACCGTATGACCAAAATAATTTATTCTTAGATGAAAATGATTAGATGACTTAGATGACTTCTTTATTGATATTTTCCAGAAACATTAACATTTGACGTTTTTTCAAACAACTTCTAATAAAATTAACACATACTGGCTTTTATACCCATAAAACGAGTACTTTTAACACCTTTTATGCAATAATTGAGAGAAAATCTACAATCTATTATTATTAAAACTACAGTAGTTTTTCAACCTATTGGAAAATAGATGTCCAGAAACTTTTGCACGACATTACATATAAGAGAAATGAATTTTTATACTCCTACATGCGCGTGAGTTATTATTTGTTTTGTGTAAGATTTCAATTTCAGTTAACGTTTACCGAAGATGTTTACACATCAATCTGTCTTGGGTCGTAGTTTAGGACGCACGTGATGTTTTTTTACAATATATATTTCTATCTTATATATTTATACCTCATACTTTTTTCTATGTTCACTTTTATTGAACATTAATTCAAAGTTCGTATTCGTGAATTTCATAATATTATTGGCATAATATTAATATGACTAATTATTTCACTTACGCACGTACCATAAGAGTTTTATTCCTTTTGCTCTTTCTAATTATTATTATTTACATTATAATTCAAATTCATTTTGTAATTATAATATACATCAGTCATATATTTACAATGTCACACCACTTTTTTTATCCGCAGAAAAATTATTTTGTACAAATTGGTAGATCGTAAAGGTTCCATTAAGTGTTTGACAATTCTAACGTATACCGATTTTTAGGATATCACAATTATTATATTGTTCAATTGTAAAAACTTCAAAGTTTCATTATAACTTTCAAGAGAAAAAAAAATCAATATTCTAAACCACGTGTTTGCAAAATGTGTATTCCACCAATTTAATATACCATTGAATTTTCTTTTTTTGTACTGTTTGATTATTTTTATTTATTTAATTACTTTTTATTAAGTTTTATTTAGTTTCCTAGTTTTAGTCAATTCGCTTATTGATAATAAACTAAATTTTACATGATTTTATTAATATTTTTGAGTTCTCTTCCATATTAAATTTGAATCTCCCGCATATCCCGATCCGTCCCGAATGATCCCGAACCAAAACAACCCTGATAAATGGCGGCTCCGAGGCCTTCAAGTAGGCACACACGTTTTCCATTGAATCCTGCATCCAGTGTATTATATATATCAGTGATACATACATAACCTCACACAAAATAGTTTCTCATACACTGTGAATATAGTAATAAGTAGGCTTGAGATTGCATGGAGGCCATTGAGGCCCGAACTACTTTTTTCCAGTGTTGGCCACACGTTTTTGTAATTATATTGAGATTGTAAAATCAATTCTTTCAAAGTAGTGAACTTACTAATTTGAGTGCAATTGCAGAAGAGGGGCGTCACCTCTGTTTTGGTTGGAAAAAAAATTTTTCGGTAAAACTATTAGAATCTTTAATTGGACAATAAATGAAGCGATTTGATAATGGGAAAGTTTTAAATTATTGTTACTTTTGTCACTACGATGTCTCAAATATGGGTCTGTCACGATACGAGACGAAAGGACGCCCCTGGCTATCGATGACAATCGAGATATGTATGTCACAAAAATAAAAAATAGATATGTAATGGTCAGAAGAATAATGTTGAATAAACCCCTACCCATTTCCAACTTTTTGTGGGGGCGGGAAGGCACCCCTTAGACTGGTCACAAAAATAATGTTGGTCAAATCCCTACCCCTTTCCAACTTCCCTTCTCCTCTTGTCTCAAGTTACAGCTGATGTGCGTGAAACTCCTTTTTTTGTCGACATAATGGCTTATGTCGGCATAAAAAGATATCTAAATATATTTTGATTAATTAACAACAATTATATTTCAATTATTTAGTGTTTCTGGCCGTAAGGATGTTTAAAAACACCTAAACTGTGATTTAAATATTATAATTCCGATATCGTGACAGACCCATATTTGAGACATTATTAACAAAAGTAACAATAATTTTAAACGTTTTTCTGATCAAATCGGTTCATTTATCGTTCAATTACACATTCCAATAGTTTGTTGCTGGAAAAAACATGTTTTCCAGCCAAAACAGATGTGACGCCCCTATTCTGCAATCTAACCCTAATTTGAAAAGAAAAAACATCATTTTCAGCGTAATAGTTTTACAATATTTTGTAAATTAACCTCTTTCAAAGTAGAAAATAATGGAAATCAATTAATTTCCTACTTTGAATGAGGTTAATTTACAAAATCTTGTAAAACTACTACGCTGAAAGTGATGGTTTTTCTTTTCAAATTAGTAAGTTCACTACTTTGAGAGAATTGATTTTAACAGTCTCAATATAATTACAAAAACGTGTGGTGAAGTTACAAGAAAATTTTTTTACAGTGTAGGTAGGCCCGGCCAACACTGAAAAAAAGTAGGTCGGGCCTCAATGGCCTCCATGCAATCTCAAGCCTACTTATTACCATATTCACAGTGTAGGTGGAACTATTTTCTATGAGGTTATGTATGTATACATGAAAAATATGTTACTTACCGCAGACGAGATTAACACCGTACTTGTCAAAATGTGTAAGTCCTGACACGTACGCCACTGATTATATTATATTATCGAAATTGTCTTACATATGTAAAAAAAAACGGTAACGCCAAAAAGGAGAATAAAACAAAATATTAATAAACACGCGGGGGCCGCAGAGTTAATTTCTGTTCAATCTTGTTTTTTTATTATTCAAACAACAAATATTAGCATGTTTGTGTCCAAAATAATAAATATTCTTCGCTGAAACTTTAATAAGCGACGTGAAAACAGTCATAAACAGTTAATTTTTGGTTTAAATAATTAAAAAAGGTAATTTTTGTTTTAGGTCATCATTTTTTTTATTATTTAAACGAAAAATATACTTTTTATCTACGTCTTTATATTTTCTGTCAGTTTTATGTGCCTGTATCTTGTAGTTGCAGCGAAATATATTGATTATTGTTGATACAAACATGCGGAAACTGAATTGCTAATGCGCAACTAAAATTTATAAATATTCCTTCCACCCAGGAAACAAAAATCCATGGATGCAAAATAATGAATGCATTCACTTGCTTTGAATGGGTTTCAAAGTCGTTTGAATAGCGTGTCTGTCACTGGAATTCCAGATTTCCACCGATTGGTTTTTAACAGAATTTTACTCGTTATTAATTTTTTTTTTGACAGACTTATAAGCCACCCTTCTAGAAATAATTAATTGAAAACAATTCAAAACGATAGAAAGAAATTTGAATTGTTTCTAATGGTGTGTGCACGATTGGAAACGATTATGTGTTTCAAAGTTTCAATCGTTTCCAATCGGGCCAATTGGTAGTAAGATTTGGTGGTTATGGAGTGGCAATTTGATGGCAGCACTTTCGTCTCGCGGGAATCATTTGAAAACGTTTATTTACTTTTTTTCGAGGCAACACATTTTAAGCAATATGTTCATAGAAAAAATTAAATAAATGTTTTGTAATAATTTCCGCGAGCTAGAAGTGCTGGCATCAACAAATTTGCTAATGAGGTGAAATTTTTCCATCAAATTATTAATTTCATTGTCTATAAGGTAAACGTCCCAGTAATCGTGATGCCAATTTTCTTGCTTTTCATTTCATCTGAATGAATGTAATTTCTATTTGCCATTATAAAATGGTTAAAATAAGTGAGTTTTATCATTGAATGTTACTTTTAACACATTTTTGTAACAATATATTCGAACTATAACCAAATTTCACGATTACTGGGACCGTCACGATTACTGGGACATTTACCTTAATTTCATATAAAAAACATGCAATTTATCAAATAAATTACTGAAAATATTTTAGTTGCAGAACAATTAAAATTAAATGAGAGTAAAGCTATTCAGATTCTTTTTCAACTTCTAATATCCTACGGATATTAACATTTTCACTTGTTAATTCGTCACCCTCTGTCCCAATATTACTCTCTCTTGGAAGATTGATCATTTTAATTGAAAATTCATCTCTGGTTGAAGATGTAACTACTTTGTTGAAAATCAATTAATCTTTTTTTGATGAAAGTTAAACTATTTCGTTGAAAATCGATATTTTGAATTTAAAAATTAAACTATTTATTTGAAAATGTATGTACTTTGTGGAAAATTTGACTTTTTTTGTAAAAAAAAATCATTTTTATGGTTAAAAATTCATCTTTTTGGCATAAAATTCAACTATTCTTTTTCTTTGAATCTTTTTTGGTTGGAAATGATTTAAAAAAAAAAATGAAAATGTAACTATTATTCCAGTTGACTGTTCCATAATTTTAGTTGGAAATTCATCCCTTTTTTCTGAACATGCTTTTTTTGCTAAAAATTCATTTATTTAATTTTTGGTAGAAAAATGATATTTTTTAGATTGAAATTCGTCTTTTGGTAGAAATTCATCTTCTTGGTCCAAAATTCAATTATTCTGGTTAAAGATTCATAATTTCAGTAAGAGATTCATCTGTCTGATTTAAAATTCAACTATTTCAGTTAAATATTTACAATTTCATTCGAAAATTCATCTCTTCTTTTGTTTGGTTTATCATTAATTTTCTTAACTTAGCATTTAATCATTTAAGTTTTTGTTGCCAATTTATCTTTTTTAGTAAAAATTAATTTTTTGCTTGAAAAATTCAACTATTCTCCTATGTTTCGTTTAAAATTATTTTTTTTTTACTAAAAATGTTACTATTCCATTTCCGGTTGAAAATGATTATTTTTTTAGCTCAAAATTCAATTATCTGTTTGAAAATTATTTGGTTAAAAATACATGTATTTTGTTGAAAAATTGTATTTTTTTGTTGAATATTCACAATTTTATTTGAAAATTCATCACTTTGGTTGAAAATTCAACTTTTTTGTTGGAAATTTGTTTTTTCTTTGTTGAGAATTAATTTTTTTAATTGAAAGTATAACTATTTCATTTTTTTAGTAAAAAATTGATATTTTCAGTGGAAAATTTAAGTATTTTTCAAAAATTGATTTATTTGACAATGTTTTGCTCTGTTGTGTTGAAAGATGTTAATAATAAACGTCAGGAATTGAAATAAATATTTGCGTTTTGTGGCAAATACGAATTTGTTACTTTCAGTTGGCCGGGAAAATTGAAAAACTTGACCAGGAAGAACCGGGAATTTGAAATCGTCCGCCGAATCGCCACCCTGAAAATGTCTGTTCTTGGGGAACAATAACCAGTTGTTGCGATGATTCCTGCATGTATTTAATACAATTTTGAACCATTTCACCTGTAAATGCCATAATTTTTATTGTTTAGATGCAAAAATAGTTTAATCTGTAACAGTTTTTGAATAGTTAAACCTCCAATTCCATTCCTGTCAATTATTGTCAATTGATTTAACTTTTTAATTACATAAAGCCTTCTGAACAACCTAATATTATACAATAACAAATTTGAAACCTTTGGAATTCAAAGATTTTAAGATCAGGCATTGCAAACCAAATTATTTGAAATATTGCAAATTGAGTATTTTAAATATTCAAAACTAGAAATTTTCGAGAATATCAAATCAAACTTATTTATAGATTCAAAATTGTTATACTGGTTGACATTTAAAAAGATTGGATAAGTTTTTCTACTGAAAATTGAAAGGATTTAATGAGTTGCCTACAATTTATTTAGTCTGAGTTTCAAAATATTGGCGCCATCCTACGTTCTAATGATTCCAATCGTTTTCAATTGGGGATCCATTATTCTGAATTAGAGGTTAAGTTGTCAGGACAGCATTTTGATATTGCAATAATTATTTACAAGCGGTTTTTTACGCTTTCAAACCAAAAAATGTCAACAATATGAATTTAAAAAGAAATAAATAAAATTCTTAGAATAATATACCCGCTAAATCAAACTACTACTGCCTAACTTGTTACAGACACTATATCACTCTGTCGCATCGTTAGGTGGCATGATTCTTACATACTGCCTCTCGACTCCTCATTCGGTATACCGCCTGAACAAACATTCCATTTTTTATACTCGAAATTTTTGTTGAATTATTAAAAATTCAATTTCCAACCTATCAACACGTGCGCGTCATGTGTGTTACAAACGAAAACTGCAGAGGGCGCACTGCAAGCAAGTGCATTCACTCAATTGAACCCGATTGGGAACAATTGGCACAATTAGCAACAATTTAAAACGATTCACCGTTTGATCACACTCAATCGTTATCAATCGTGTTCAATCGATTATTTTTAGAAGGGCACTAAAGCCTTCACATTCTCCAGAACTAAAACAGCAAAAGGAATATAGTAGCCTTGCATATGATTTTTCTTAATCTATCAATAATTTATAAATTTTAAAAATCATGTGAAATATGGCAGCCTAACCTGAAAAAAATCAGTCTCATTCAAAAAGAGGTAAACCGATTCAATATGACTTTGCTTTAAATGGACATTTTAGTACATTGCAGATTGGAAACCATTTGAGAAACTGACCGATTCACATAGTCGCAAACCAATTCAGTTTAAAAAATATCAATCTGCAAATGACAGATACGCAATTCACGGAGTCGCCTTTTCAATGGGTTCTTTTTTCCTGGGCACCCATAATAAAAAATATGTTCATGATAAATGACCTGCTCTTTATTTAAAAATATCAATGCAAATATTTTCTGTACCCTCTACAAATCTTTAATGTGTGCACGCACCATACCCGCACCGGCACGCATGACGTGCGACCCTCACGGCGTGCGACACACCTGTCACGCATATGAGGAGGCAGCTGTGTCATCCCCTGCGCGCACGTCGTGCGAGAAAACCCGCACGTGGTGCGACGCACGCGCGTCGCACCGTGCGCGCACTTTGCTATCTGGGAGCTTATTGCATGCTTGCATGTTTGGGCAAATATGTGAATCGTTCAAATTTCCGATTGCCAGATTTTCATTTTCATTAATTATTTTCTATATACATTAATTACTAGTATTTAAACTAAGACCAGAATCTGGTTCCTTTATTCACCAGATTATGCCCAGATAACAATATGTGCGCATGGTGGGGGCACGCGTGCGGATAAACCCGCATGACGTGCGCGCACCTGATCACGCAGGTGCGTCCTCAATTGAGGGTCATATCGCTCGCACGCCGTGCGACTTGCACGCGTGCGGGCAAAATGCGATTGCATGGTAAAGGATAATTCTTATATTTAAATGATATTGTTACTCGTAAAATTAAAAACAAATTAATTTTACACAAAGCCTTTATTTAAATTCGAGCAATGTGATTGTTTGGATACAACATGTCCTGGAAATTAATTTTTCCAGGCATGGACTGGCCGTCTGGAATTCGGGAGATTTCCCGGTGGGCCGCGAGCCTGGAGGGCCGCTGAGGTCATATCTAGGGCCGCCTTTAGTACAGGGTCCAAGAGGACCATGGTCCCAGGGCCCTCACCGCACGCGCTTGTTCATTAGCTCGATGACCTTTTTTTTTTTAGAAGCCACTCCGGAAAAGGGCCGCTTAGGTACAAAATGCCAGGGCCGCATTGATGTCCCAGTCCGTCCCTGTTCACATGCATTCAAATTCACGAAATCCACGAAAGTCACCACATAAAACCGCCAACGGAATGGGTGCATGCGGGAAGTAAGACAAGCAAGACCGCGGATTTTGCAGGTTACCGCGTGCCTCGACAGCGTACTACGCGTGAAACGATGAAAACACAGAAAAAAGGAAAACCGTTAAGAAGACTCGAGAAATGATTTGAAACGAAGCAAAACGCTCAGACAAGACAGCGGGACGAGAAGACGCCATAAAAGTCGCGGTGACACTCGTGGCGCGTCGGGCATTTCCGTTGGATCGACGAAGGCTGCTACGTCATATGTATTATTCAACGATAGCGCGCTGGTTTTAAATGCAGCTTTCTTCATTCCTCTTGGAAAAAGTAAAAATACATTTAAGTCCATTAAAAATTAAAAACGCATTTTTAAATACCTTACCAATTTGATTTTAAACTTTACACAATACAAAACATGAAATTCAAACTACAAATTGAAGTTACGCAAATGAAAAATATTTAAAGTTGAAAAATAATAAATTCCATAATATTATGATTATAAAAATTATTACACTGCGATATGAGAATGTTACTTGGTGTAATAATTTTTTAAATAATTTTTTGCAATACCCACCTCAAAAATTGACTTGACGTTTTCATAAATCTAAATTGTGCCTAAAGGAACTTATTTGAGCGGACTGTGTGCGAACAATTTTCACGAATGCGCAGTTTCAAGATGGCATACTTTAGGCACTGGCGAAAAAGCTGCGCATGCGCACATTTGAAATAAGGTACTTTAGACACTGGCATGGGTAACTTTGAACACTGGCTTCTTCTTGAAATAAATTTAGATTCAACTCGAACAAATCTCTTAATGATTGCGCACGGCAAAAGAGCATAGGCGCCAACATTTTTTTTAATCATTTTTTTTCAAAAATGTTTTCAACACATTTTTTTCACAATTTTTTTTCAAAAATTTGTTTTTACAAAAAAATTTTCTTTCGAACATTTTTTCTTCAAAATTTTGTTTTCAAACATTTTTGATTTCAAAATTTATTTTCAACAAAATTTCTTTACTTCACTCTATGCAATACAAAATTAGTGTTTTTCGTTACCTCCTCCTAAAACAACTTTTTCGGACGGGCGTTGCAAAAAATAGCGTGTGATACACGTGCGCATTATGGTTTAAAAATAAATAAAATACATTGCACATCAAACAATTTCACAAATGCATTCAATAATGTTAATACAGGTAATACAAATTTCCTAATTTATGCTTTCGATAAAATTGGAAATGTTTCAATTTTTATGAATGAACCATTTTAACAATAATTCTAGTTGAAATTATAGTAATAATGATTATTAATATTGAAAACTACGCTTCTTACTTATGTATTCATGCTATAAACAATGCATCTCACGAAGTGCGTTGTACGTGCGCCGCAAATCATGCCTATCATGAAGTACGACTCATATGCCTCGCACGTGCGTGCCCTTTACACAGTGCAGCGCATATGCCTCGCATCCTGGAGGCACGGCGTGCCTCGCATGCCGTGCGGGTAACTTGCCTCGCACGATTGTTATCTGGGTGTTTTTCGTCTGGTCTGATAATTTCTCCCGCCAGTCTAGTCGACTAGAGGGAGCATATGCTAAGCCAGACTCTAGCCTCTGTCATATAAGCCAGACGTTGCTACTAGGGAAGGGATGGTATATTTGTGTGCCCAGCACAGTCTTTGCAGAATTGAATCGCGTTTTAAGGTTTTCAGCAGTGGCAGCATGATTTTCTTTGGAGATGAAAAATATTATCGTTTCAGGCAAGTTTTTTATAGCCCATTGATATAGAACATCAGCAGTTAAAATCTGATTTTGAGACGACGCCTGGAGACTGGGACATGCGGCGAGTCTTTTCAAATTGCCCCCAATTCCATCTCATGGTCCTTTTCCATGTTCGGTCGCGTGAAAGTGCCATTTCCTCTGAATACCGAAGTCTGCTTCATGATACAGCAGATTTTCAAAACTGTACTTATTTTTAAAATGTTGTGCTGTACCATCGGTGAAGTAAATCATTTTTTTTCTATTTTATTTTAGGTATTCTGTCATAATTTGAGATGAAATCTATTGGTTTCGGGGCCACGAGATATCTAAATTCTTCTGAAACTATCAAAAAGTCAGAATGAAATGGAATCTTTGTTACGCGTAAGCAGAAACATCATTTTTATCAATTATTAGAACTGAGTTCAGCACGCCTAGTAGTGCCGTGGCTAGTGTGCGCAGGGCAACCCGTTGTACTAGGTGCGCCCTCTTCACAGAATTTAAAGAGGTCCACTACCACTACAATCTTGCGGAATTTGAATAAGATAGAATAAGATAGGACTCCCACAGAATAATAACGAAGAAGGTGAAGAGGAGAATTTTGCAGACGACGAGCAATACTAAGTGGTTTGAAATTACTGCCATATTTTTATACATTAGACTACCTGCTAGTGACACTTTTTCCATCGTCTTAGTAGTCAGATTCTTTCTGCGACGGTTCCAACTTTTTTATTAATGCTTGTTGACAAGTCTGAGATTTAGTCTTTAAATATTAATACAACTATTTTAAAGCCTGTTAAGAATATAAGCCTGTTAATATATTCTTAGTATAAAAAGAATGTGATATAGTTTTTAATATGCATTGAAAAAAATATCAAAATGAGACTTCACCGATAAATAAGATACTATTAAAAGTTTATACTTTAGCAATATTTATTTCAATTTGTTAGTTTTGTCATGTACTAAAAATGTTAGTAGGGGAGAGTGCCCTTGGTTGGGACGGTCCTTGGTTGGGACAGCGGGGATAAATGTTATAGATTAAGCATTAAAAATCTGAAAAAATTATTTCAGTTTTCATTTATTATAAGGCATGAATGGCTAAAGTGAAAATTATTTTTGTTTAGCTTACCCCTAGATATGAACGAAAATCACTCACAGCTATCAAAAGTAAAATGTTAGGGTATTTTTCCAGTGAATTTTTATTATCTTATCGAAATATTTTTGAAAAATAAAAAATA
Organism: Andricus quercusramuli; assembly: GCA_932178445.1. Lineage (NCBI taxonomy): Eukaryota > Metazoa > Arthropoda > Insecta > Hymenoptera > Cynipidae > Andricus > Andricus quercusramuli. The sequence continues at coordinate 10,620 of CAKNXH010052615.1, forward strand.
TCTGCTTGTAGGGAATTTAATTAGTTTTATATAACCATTCATGTTTTTCAAAAATACTAACACTAACTACGTGTAAAAAATAATTTTCTATGCGCACGGAATATTCCTTGGTTGGGACACCTGCATGTTCCTTGGTTGGGACACTTCGCGCATTACATTTGATTTTGTTTTCGCTTTCGATAACAGTAGAAGAAAGATGCTGGTAAATAGCGTCGATGTTGTAAATAGCGATTGTTTATTGAGAACAACATTGAGGCAAGCTGTTCAACTTTATAAAATAATGATTACAAAAATTTCACATAAGAATATTAAGTTAACTTGGCAGAAGTCGTTTTTCTTTCAATTTATAACCTAGAAAACATGCTATTACGAATGCTATATCTTTAAATAAGTGAATCGAATAATAATTGTTTATGGAATCATGTGATTTCCACTTAAAAATAGTTGTTTTGATTATCCGACATTTTGAAGATTTGTTAACATGTTCTAGATGGACAAAAAGTCCAATTTAAAAGTTTCATATATTTTATTGTTCAAATTTTTGTGAAATTAATAAATATATATATATATATATATTACTTCTAGTTAATATCATTCTCTATATTTCAGAGTGAATAATGTCAGTTATATCAAGAACTGTTTTATTTGTTCAATATAAACTTTATGAAACTGACCAATTTTACACAGCTGTAATATATTGCTGCATTTACTGAACAAAATTTTACATGACATATCTTGTTTCCCTTATACATTTCCTATATTTATTAATTCTTTCTAAATATTATATCACTTTAGTTTAATCACTCATTCATAAATACACATTTTTTTTTAAGTGTCCCAACCAAGGACCGACGTGTCCCAACCAAAGACCGAGTGCCCTTGGTTGGGACGTTTTCATCGATTTAAACAAATCATTCTCAAATCAACAATTTGTATTCATATTTCATGTTATCTGTTTCGAAGTTATAGTTAAGCATCACTCTTATGTATAAGCATACAAAATTAATTATATTCATATATTTATTATTCTTATGAGCAAAAAACAAAAAACGTCCCAACCAAGGGCACTCTCCCCTACTGCGTTTGAACCGCATCTAAATTGTTTTCTATATGAATAATCGCTTGAAAAGTGATAAAATGTTAAATCAACAAAAAAGTTTTCATAGATGCTAGAATGTTTTAAAGATCGTTTTATCTTTTGTACTTTTATGGACTGAATTACCATATTCACGAAATCTCGTAATTTTAATTATAGGGATAAATAATACATTGTTTATTCAAATGTTCGTATTAAAATTGTGTTCGCCTTTTCAAAAAGGCCCCGTTAAATTTTGAAAAATAAAAGTTAAATAATTTTAATTTTGTGTCAATTTGATTATTTATTTTGACTGTCATGAAAAGGGTACAGTTTGTAAAATTATCGATTAAGTAATTTTTAAATAAAAAATTACATTCATCGATACCTGACAAACTGTACTCTTTTTTGATATCCTCAACAGTGCTAATTAGTTTAATTTTAACCCTCATTATACTCGCACTTACAGGTCGCATTATGCCCGCATGCGTGAGAATCCGATGACGTGCGACGCATATGCGGGTCAATTGAGAACGCATATGTGTTAAAACGCACATGAGCGCACGCCGTGCGGGTAATCCGCACGCGTGCCTTCAGCATACGCGCACCATGAGGAGAAATTGTTATCTGGGTAAAATCAATAAATTGAATAAAATCACTAAAATCAAGAAAATCAAATTATAATCAATAAAATCAGAATTATACTGATTTCAGTGATTTCATTCAGAATGCATTGATTTTTTTTATCCGTTTCATCGTATTTTTTAATAAAATAAAGAAAATCAGTATGAATATCCGATTCTTTTATTAAAAAATACAATGAAATGACTCAATGAAGTCAATAAATTGAATAAAATACTAAAATCAAATTATTGTCCAGAAAATCAAAATTGCACTGATTTTAGTAATTATAGTGATTTTTTTCAATTCATTGATTTTAATGCTTTGATTGATTTATTTTATTGATTCTATTGATTTTAATGATTTTATTGATTTTATTTTATTGTTTTTGTTCAATTTATTGTATTTTTCATTGTAAATATTAAAAAATTTTATTAAAAAATACAATCAAATGAATCAATGCAATCAATAAAATGAATAAAATACTAAAATCAAATCATTATCAATAGAATTAAAATTGCACTGACTTTACTGATTTTAATGATTTTATTCAATTTATTGATTTCATTGATGTTATTGATTTTTTTTACTTTTTTATTTTATTGATAACAATTTTATTTTTTCCTTTTTAGTGATTTTATTGATCTACTTGATTTTTTAAATTTAAAAATAGAGTAGAATAAATCAATAAAAGAAATAAATTGAATGGAATCAGTAGAATAAATAAAAGCGATTTATTATCAACAAAATTAATAAAGTAAGCAACATCAGTGAAATCAATAAAATCCATACAATACAAAAATTAATAAAATCAATGAATTGAATAAAATCATTATAATTTTGACTTTATTGATTAGTGATTTTACTCAACTTATTGATTTTATTGGTGCTGTTCATTTATTTTATTTCATTCATAATAATTTGATTTTATTGTTTTTAGTAATTTCATTCAATTTATTGATTTTTTTTATTCATTTGATTGTATTTTTTAATCAAATGAAGAAAATCAGTATAAATATTCAATTCTTTTATTAAAAAATACAATGAAATGACTCAATAAAATCAATAAAATGAATGACATTATTACTAAAATCGATAACATCAATTTATTATAACTTGATAAACTTGGAATCCATAAATAAATTAGCAGAGGGCGTAACTTCGAAATTCCAGAAATCGAATTTGATGGTTTCGGAATTTATTGCTGGATAACTTGATAAATTTATAATTTATAATTTAAAAATGCTCAAGTCATAATTTCAAAGTTATAATTTCAAACTGGGTAAATTTACAAATTTACATACAATCATAAATTGATTTATCTATAAAATTGGTGCATTTGTAGTTGCTGTCTTAAAAAACTTTTTAAATATTTGCGCCACGATTTCGCGAGTGACAATGTGTGGTGCGGATTTCAGAGCATTGAGGATTCCGATCGGAGCACGAATTTGACAGCTGGTCTGTTTGCCGAGTTTGCTCTGATCTGCTTACCAATACAGTCTTGTGGTCCTCACATACACAGGACACATCAATTTTCTTGAACATTTTTCTCCATTTCGCGACGTATTTCGCGAAATTTAGGTTCGCCATCATCTAGTTTTGGGTCTTCGAATATTGGCTGACCCCTGGAAATACCTCTGTGATGTCAAAATTGTGAGTAAAAAAATAAATTTGCGAACGGTTCTCGCCGTTCAAATGCTGTCTTCAGATTTCTCCTTTTCGAAAAATTAATAATTTCCGCGAAAATAGTTATTCCCTTAGCAAAAGGCTTCATTCCTATAAATTTCGTTGATCCGAGGATCTCGCAAAACCCCGGATATTTGACAAGTTTTCTTTCTTTCGCTCTCAAATACTTGGGAAAAATTATAGTTGGAGTCAGTGCCGTGCCTATAAAAAAAAATTTCCAAGTCGAAGTTAACCAACACCCTTAATTAAAAATTGAAATCCTTTTTGTTGCAATATCGAACTATGTATTACATTTTTCAGTGAGGATTTATCTTCTTTGGTTGAAATTCGGTTAAAAAATGAAGAAATTTTGTTAAAACTTGATCTTTTTGTTGAAAATGCATCATTTTAGTTGAAAATTCATGTTTTTCGTTCATTTGAAATGAGCAATTATAAATCAAATATTAAAAAATAAACAATTTTAAACTGAATTATTTGAAATAGAAAGTCTTGAAACCATTAATATTTCAGGGTAGTAAATTTAAATTTTGAGCGGAAAAATTTTAATTGTTCTATCGAACAAATTTTTAATATATAAGTGATATCATTGAATTTTGATGCATAAATAACAATTGAACAATTATCAATTTGAAAATAAAAATTCGAGTTATTTTAAAAGATATTTACAAGTTTTGAAAAGATCCAAACTTAATTTAAAACTGGAAAAAAGTTCGAAACATAAAGAAAAATATTTAGATTTTTGGAGATTTCGAAATAAAATTTTGAAGCTTTTTAAAGATTTTTAAAGATTTTAAGAAAACAAAATAATTCTTAAGTTTGCTGAGAAGATTTAAAATGATTTTTTATTTTGAAAAATTAATATTAAGAGCAAAATTAAAAAAGATTGAAATTTTTATTTTTGATTAATAAATGACAATTGAACAATTAATTATTTGGAAAATAATGGAATAAGTTTAAAATATATTTAAAAGTTTTGGAAAGATTCCAAAATAATTTAAAACGTGAAAAAAATTTAAAAACATTTAAAAAAGAATGCAGATGTTTGAAAATTCCTAACACAGCATTTATAAGCTTCTTAGGCATTTTGAAAGGTTTTAAATGAATAACAAATTCGTATTAAAATTCCTAGAAAACTAGAAGTAATGCACAAAATTTTCAAAAAAGAATCAGGATGATTTTAAGGAAATTTTTTTACTTTTGCATCTATTTGTTTGACAGATAACTTATTTGTCAAAAACCTATATTTCCTGGTTGGAAATTCTACTGTTTTGTAAAAATTGGTCTTTTTTGGCTTGAAAACTCAACAGTTCGGTTGAAAAATAACCTATTTTGTTGAAAAATCGTCTTTTTTTAATGAATTCTACTGATTTTCATTTTTTTTTAATCAGAAAACTTCAAACATTTTGTCAAAATTGAACTACTATCTTAAGCATACATTTTTGTGTTGAAGATTCCTAATTTTGGTGGAAAATTCGTCTTTTTGGTAAATAATGTTTCTTTTTGATTACTTTTTTGCCACATTATTGTTACTTTTCGGTTACTTTTTTGAGAGAAATATGTTTACTATTTTTTAAGCTTGGCCAGTTCCAAGCCCTGCTTATGTATTATTCTTAATCTTTGAGTAACAATATATAAGAAATTTTGCTTACTGAATAGAGAGCATGTTTGAAAAAAAAATACAAAACATTATTTCTTACATTTTATAAATTTCATTTCCTACTCCAAACATTGTTCCACTTTTCACAATTTCTATATTTCTTGTTTAACATCGGGCAAAAATTAGAGAAAATTACGCATATTTTCAATAATACAACACGAAAATTCTGTGAAAATTTATCATTCCAATGTAAACAATCTTGTATTTCACTTTCAGAGGCAACCAAAAACTGTTCCCATTTCAGAGGACCGGAGGACAAAGAAGAATTTAAAGTCCATATGAAGGAAGTATTACGGTGTACGAAACAAAGATTCCGGAAGAATCTTTCAAAGGATTCGACAGGCCCAAATATTAAAAGCACCGATGATGAAGAAAATCTGAGGACGGAAATAGAGCGCATTGAAGAGGAGAAACATATAGTGTCTCAGGATGACGACTTTGAGCCCTTAGAGACAGACGAAGATTTCGCGGATGATGAATTGTAAAATAAATTAAATTAGTTCAATTTTTTATGTTTTAAATGTTATAAGACTGATAACTTATAAAGTTTATTGGCGATTTTGGCCGTTTACGACGACGTCCGACGACAAATGTTATCTCTTAATAATTCATAATCGTTTCAAGCGGTAGTTTTATGTTCATGTCTTTATTTTTATGAAGTGTTACTTTTCTTATAAAAACGGTTTGTATAACAAAAAGAAACCAAACAAATGCAATATTTATATTGTATTATTATTTTAATAAAATTTTGTTCTTGTGTAATTTTATGGTGCTTTTTATTACGAAAATTTCATATTTTTAAATATTTTACGCTAGTAGCAGAAGGGATGCACTTCATCGACACGCGTGCGAGTCGCATGACGTGCGACGCATATGTCACGCATATGCAGACACATCTGTCTCGTGACACGCGTGATGATTTATCTGCACGCGTGCCTGCACCATGCGAGGCATCGGGCACGCATATTGTTATCTGGGTACTTCTAGACAAACGTTGTGTTTATTCTATAGATTACTTAAAATAATAATCAAAATGCTTGACCATGGGGAAAAGTCGTTGCTGAATTACCCAGATAACAATACGTGCCAGCACGTGATCGGCCCGACGGGCTGGTGACCAGAGTGCCTGCTAAATGCACGTGACAGGCCGGCAGAGTCGGAATGCGACCGAAGGGCGGACAACGGCAGACAACGGTCCGGTACATTAGACGCCCGTCGGGTTTGCTAACGGCGAGGAACGACGGGCCGGCGACTTGCACGACCGCCAGAGATGGGAACGTATAATACATCACGTATATTACATGGTTTTCGACATGTATATTACGTCCTTAGTTTTCTACAAATGTATTTTACATTTGCTCACGTGACTATATGGGCGGGATTTTTAAATTAGTTATTCGTAATTATTCATCACTTTCCTGAACAAATTAGTTTAAAAAAATAATATACATATTTATTATACATGTTTATCGTACTTTATCATCCGAAACGTTTTCGTGCATTTGGAACACAAGCATAAGTACGAGTATCCTAACCTATAAGTAATCGTTCGCGCGCTTGTCAACTACTGTTTTCTCATTATAAGGAAAAAAATGAAACGAGGCGATAGGCCAAAACATAATTCGTGGGCTGATTTGTCATTTCTTACGAAAAAAGAAGACTCTTTATAAGAGGTTATGTCAATTATTCATATCTGTTAAATGCAGTCCCGCCCGCGTAAATTACGTCCGACATCTTTGATATGTATTATACATAGTTTTCTACAATTTTCTACGTATATTACGTCGTTTATGTATTATACGTAGAAAACCTCGAGTGACATGTCACAACCCATCTCTGACGACCGCTGCAGGCTGATAGTGCGAGTCAGAGGCTCCAGAACGTGGGATTTTTCGCCCCCCCCCCCCCCCGGCGGCCCCGTCAGGGAAAAATACATGCAAACGTAGTGTGTCGGTGAGAAGGCTCTGTTAAGCGTTGCGTCGGCCATCCTCGTGTAAAGCCGAAGACGCACGAGCACGAACCCGCGGCAGCGTGGCTCGGGCCGAGCCGAGCTCGTCCGAGGTCCGAGTCGGACGCGGTGATTCAGTTTCGTGGGCAATTAGGAGGTTTGGGTTGATTTATGATTTCCAGAATGACACCTGAAGGAAAGACTTCAAATACATGTAATGAAGTCTCGAAATATTTTGTATTATATCTTCCAGGAACGTATGAGGGATTTTAAGATTATGGTAAAAAATCATTATTATTTTTAATTTAATGTGTCGAATTATTTTATATTCATTAATTAATTAATTAAAAATAAAAAATAAAAATTGAAATAATTAATTAATTTAAAAAATTAAATTATAAAATTTTCAATTTATTACATTGATCAACTTTTTTAATGTATACTCACCTCTGATAATTACCTTTCTTTTCATGTTATTTTAGGCCATAATCACAATTTTGAGGATTTCAAGAGAATTCTGAATATTTTTCTTTGATGCTGCGCCTTGATAGGGTCAAACATGGTACAAAAAACCGTCGTGAAATTTCAAATAACAACTGTACTCTGTATAAATTAATTTTGAACATGAAAAATATTGATACGTTTTATAAGTATTTCCCAAATTTTATTTGAATATGATACACAGTGATTTTTATGAAAAAATTCTTGTAAATAGTTGGTAATTTTTTTAATTTTATGATATTTTTGTACCATGTTTGACCTAAGGGAACAGATTTCAGGAATGAAATTATTTTATAATTTTGTTGAAATTTTTCTTTCTTCTTCAGGAAAAAATTTAGTGACTGGAAAATTCATTTATTTGGTTGAAATTGCATTCTTCAAAAGTTGCTTTCAACTGTTTTTAATTAAAAATTCGAATTTTCCCATTGAAATAGCAATTATTACATTTTTCGTTAAAAATTCAGCTTTTTTGGTTGACAATTCAACTGTTTAGTTAAAACTCATATTTTTTGTTGGAATATTGCTTTATATTCAGAAATATTCTAAGACCTTCGAAATTTTTTTAAAGACTCTCAGGAAAATTATATTTATACCTATAACCTTAAATATAAATAACTTAAAGAATGAATAGTTGTTCGAAATTATCATTTTGCATTACAAATTGTCTTTTGCGTCTAATTATAATTTGGTTGTAATATTCTTTTTTTCTTGACTAAAAATCGTTTTTACTTGAAAGTTTATTCGTTTTCTTTAAAATTAATTTTTTCAAGTTGAATTCAACCATTTATTATTTAAAATAATTTGTTTTTGACTTAGCAATTATCACATTTTTCGTTGAGAATTACCCTTTTTTGCCTGAAAATAAAACTATTTTATTGAAAATGTTTTTTTTTCAAGTTTTAATTTGAAATATTTGAAATGTTAGAAAATA
>CAKNXH010052617.1:3925-27821 GCA_932178445.1 Andricus quercusramuli
TGAAGCCAATATGTTCGAGCCAAAATATAAGACTCGAATTAATTGTTGTGGGAAGATATCACGTTGAAATTTTCACAAATATGAAATATTCAAAGAGTATATTATGTCTTCTGATTAAATGTTTACAATATTTTTTATTTTTTTTATTATTTTTTTTAATAATAATTAGGTCATTAATTTGTTTAAATAGATTTCTGTAGATTGAATTATTAACAGATAGATATATGGAATTTAAGATGTCAGTATTATGTTTTCTAGGTGATTGAAAATGATATTTCGGAGATTCAAATGAACTAAATCTTCTTCTGATAAATGTGTTTCATTTCCTAAGAAAGCATTAATGAATTCACCAATTTCATGTATGGATCTTTGTAATGTTTGTTCTTGTGAAGCCATTTCTCTGATACAATAATTAGCTTTGATGTCTCTTTACAAAAAGGGAGAATTTCAAAAAATGAGGGAATTTAGTATTTATAAAATGTTGTTCAAGATTTTCTGAAATGGCAAAGTGCTCAATGGGAGAAAAATGAAAATGCTGAGGGTCAGAAATGCAGGTTCCATTTCGCTTCCGATCCTTGACCTACAACATAATAGATATTGGGTTAGCGGTAAGGTGATGCTCCTAAGGTTAGAGGCGAATAAAGCTTGCTAGAGGGGGTCCAGTTTACGAGTTCTTTTAGAGGGGTGAATCCTAGAAGGAGGTTTTATGATATTGAAATTTCCTATAATGTTGAACTTTTGTTATAGGTGCCGTCAATAATAAGATTAAACTTCCTATTATATATTTAATATATTCAAATGATATAAATATTGATTTAATTATTCATATGAACATTTTAAATTATTTATGATTACTTATTCGAATAAAATTAATTATAAGATATCTTAAACTATTTATATTTGAAGTTCTTATATATTATTCATTTCAATTTACTTAATTTTTTATTTATATAAGAATTTAATTTTATTATATTAACTAGTATTTATATTTTGAATTTACTATTATAGATGAAGATAATATATGAAATAACTTAATCTTATCAGGTGAAATAGTGAATATTATAAATTATTATTGAGTAAAATAGTGTAATGCGTATTTAATTATTCAATTAAATTTTTTATTATATTAAATTTTTATATTGAAACTCTTGGAATAAACTATTTCCTTGAATTAGTAATATTTATTTAATATATTTTATTAATTATTTTAGTATGAATTATATTAATAGTAATATTTATTTTGATTAATTATGAAAATTTTAGTTTTATCGTTCATTAATTTGTTCATTACATGAGAAATCCTTGCGATATTAATGAATTCTTTCAGTTAAATCCCGAATACTGATAATAAAATTACAACAATTTCCAATGGGTACGTATGACTAGCGGAAATCCTAGTCCAACTAGGAATATTAACTTCCGCTACTAACGAACCCTCGAACGGTACAACGACTTTATAAATATCCATTAAGAAGATGTAAAGAATTTGGAATTTGAATATTATAGATACTTAACTTGAAGTTAATAGAATGATATTAATGATTTATAATATTTATTATAGAGAGTTAGTAAATTATTAATTAATTTTAATAATTGTTATTCACTTATTAACAATTTTATTACATTATTATTTATTAAAAATAGTAATGTTTATTCAATTATTTATGAAAATTAATATTGAAATTCAGTGAAACATTAATTGTGATTAAATTTATTCAATGTATGAATATTAGTTATGAGACATTAATCACAATAAATCATACTCATTTACATAAAATTATTTAGAGTATTAGATATTGTATAAATATATAACGTTGATTATTACTAGAATTTTTATTATTATTATTATTAGAATTATTAGAATCATATAAAGTTTTAGATTACTAATATATTAAATGACGGTAATCTAGAAGATAGGAAACATCCTTAGGTTTTTAAAGGGGCGATAGTTATAGATAATACGAAGGATGAAAGTCAGGACGAGGAAAGAAAGGTGGTTCCCGCGTAATCGATAACTCGTAAACTTTCGCATTACACCACCCTCGGTGTCAATGAATCCTTAAAATACGGAACGCGAACAGGGGTTTGGTCGAACAGTGAGTAAAGATGTGCTAATTTTAAGAAGTGATTATTTTTAAATTGAGGTTAATTGTTTTAACAGGCAAATTTATAACATTAAAACTTACTTTCATTTATTAGGTGAAATAGTGAACATTTGTTATATTATTCATTTAAATAAAATAGTAATGTTTATTTGATTATTTATATTAGATTTTATAGGTATGAATATTAATTATTTGAATATTATAATAAAATTTATTTCTAATAACATAGTGAACATTTATTTGTCTAAGTTAACTAATATTTATTCATAAATATATTATTTATTTGAATTAAATATTAATGTATTTATAGTAATGTTATGAAAATATGTCTTCCAATACTTTTGCGTATCTACTTGTTACGCGTCCGTTGTTTGTCGATCAATTTGTGAGTCTCCTAAAGGGGAATGCTTGTTTGTTTGAGTTTGCTGATCAGGGATTAAATTATCTTCATCTAAAAAAATTTCTTCTTCTCTTGATTCTTCGGAGGTACTATAATCCTTATAAAGAGATTTATGTATATTTTTCCTTGAAAATTTTGGTTCTTCTTCATATTCATGATTTTCTTGATTTTGGTTTTCTTCTAGAATTTTAAGTTTATTTCGATCAATTTCTTTTTGAAACTCTCTTTGTTTTTCTTTGAATCTTTTTATGTCTTCCTCGCTTCTTTTTTTCTGGAATTAGGATCTTTTTTACTGGAATTCGGGATTTCGAAATTTTATTTTATTTTCTTATTTTTAAATAGGATTTCTTTACTGGAATTCGGAATTTCGTGATTTTCTTTTATTTTACTGGAATTCGGGATTTCGTGATTTCATTTTATTTTACTGGAATTCGGGATTTCGTGATATAATTTTATTTTTTAATTTTTGAATAGGATTTCTTTACTGGAATTCGGAATTTCGTGATTTTCTTTTATTTTACTGGAGTTCGGGATTTCGTGATTTTCTTTTATTAGATTTTTGATTTTGAAGATCGTTGTCTTAGAAATATTTATAAATATGTTTATCGTACTAAAAATGATCAATGGAAGAGGGTTTAAGATATTAGAATTTTTAGAATTTGATTTTATGTACGATATTTTTGAATCATTCGTTTGTTTCGTTAGTTCTTCTTTATGAACGGGCGAAAATCGATATTGGCGCGTAAACACGGGGTGACCGACTGTCGTTGGTATCTCATCTTGGAGAACGTTGGTAGCGGTTAAACGTTCTTCGGGAATATGAAATCTATCTGCATTGTTTCTTATTATATTTTCTTCATGTATTAATTCTTCCAGATATAATGTTGTAAACGAAGAATCTTAATTTTTTTTGCATGATTTCAGCCCTTTTCGACGCCTATGAAGCGGGGCTAAAGCTCTACTTTTTACTCCCTAGGAATAATGAAGATTATGCATCTATGAGCTTGCATTTTATGATTATCAGCACACTCACGGTAAAAACTGAGAGGAAATTTTTGTTGCAGATAATAGAATTTTGCGGTTATTTATGGAAAGTTACCATATATACCTGTAAAATTACCATAAATGACCGACATTTTTCATAAATTTCCGGAAATTTATGAAAATGTTTAAAAATGAATTTTGGGTATTCCATGGTAAGTTACCATATTTACCTGTAAGATTACCATAAGTTACCAGGAATTTTCATAAATTTTCGGAAGTTTATGGAAATTTTTCATAAATTTCCGGAAATTTATGAAAATGTTTGAAAATGAATTTTGGGTAAGTTACCATATTCACCTGTAAAATTACCATAAATACCGACATTTTCCATAAATTTCCGGTAATTTATGGAAATTTTCAAAAATGAATTTTTAGTAATCTATAATAAGTTACCATAAATCACCCCTCTAAAATTACCATAGATTAGGTTAACATTAATTTCATGCTTTATTATACAAAATCTAAAATGGACTGAAATCATGACTGTATTCCGAGAAATGCCTGAAATCATCCATTTGTTATAAAAAATATCGTATGCGCCAAGGGAGTGAGGCACTTTTTCGACTCGTGTATGTTTTCAGTACAAGTCGTAGGCGAGCGCGTAGCGTAGCTACGACTTGTACTGAAAAAATATACTCGTTTCCGGCTCGCGCTACGCGCTCGCCTACGACTTGTACTGAAAAAATACACTCGTCGAAAAAGCACCTCTTCTCCCCCTAGGTGCATAATATACTATTTCCTATTTATTGGTGTTGAAGATTCAACCATATTTTCTTTCAAAAGATTTATACCTGCACCTGTATCAATCATCATATGTACGGGATTTTTTAATCCTGAAGTATTAATTATTATGGATGGTATAAGATTTTTTTACTGGAATTAAAATTAATAGAGACGGTTTCTAGGGGTTCGGTTGTTTCTGGGTTAGGTGCTTTCAATTCTTGGATGTCGATGCCTGCCCCATCGCACCTAGTCTGGGGAGGTCTCATTCGTTTCCCGAGTTCCCTTGTAATTGTTGAGAATTTTGCTCGCGTAATTTATTGCTATATTCTCTTTTTCTACAATCCCTAATTATATGACCTTATTTTTTACAATAATTGCAAATTATATTTCTTGTATTTTGTGTTGAATTTAACTGAGGTTGAGGGTTGGAATATGATTGATTTGGAAAATTGTATGATTGTTTCGGAGAATTGTCTGGCTGATTTTGAAAGTTATATAATTGATTTGGATAATTATATGATTGATTAGGAAAATTATATGATTGATTTGTGAAATCTCCTTGCTGATTCGAAAAATTATGTGTTTGTTTGGGTGTCCACGTTTCTTCCTGACCACCCTGTTGCTGTTGGGGTATCCATTGATTTCTCATAAATGGTGGGTTTTTATAATACCATGACTCTTGAAAGCGTCTGTTAATCTTAGGAGGTGGGAAGTGGTTGAATAGGGGGTTTGAGGGAAACTGTAAGTATTGATTGAAATTTCCAAGGGTTCGACATCTAAAAGCTGTGTGACCCCTCTTGTTACAAATTTGACACACTATAATTTCCCCTTGTGCGTAATTTACTTTTATTGATTTGTCTCCGTAGGTTTTATTTTTCTCTAGTTCTTCAGGTTTTTGTTTATAAAGATTTCCCTTTCGTAAATCTGAAACTGCGTTAAGTTTACGTTCTATTTCAATTGCGTTATTTGTAACATCTTTAAACGCTTCCCCTTCTTATACACGAATTTCTATTTCCGGGCTTAAACCGCGTAAAAAGCATTGAATTAAATCTTTTTCTAATCCTTGTTTAAATGTTTCGTCTAAATCTCCTCCATTATTTATTCTATGAGCATCATAAATTTGATCAGCAATTTCCTTAATTCGTGTGGCGTACGATAAAACTGTTCCTTTTTCCCACATGTAAGTACTGCCTAACTCTCATTGTAAATGATAAACCGTTTTTAAAGGAGAGAATATTTTCTTCAATCGGTTAATCAAGTCATCTACTCTATCGAACGTCATACCGTATATACTTTTACGCGCTTCACCTATTATTTTACTGCGTATCATTCTTACTAAATTTTGTTCTACTGTCGGTACCGCTGGGAGCATTTGTTTGGCTTCTTCACAACCTTCAATGAAATGTGCTAGGGGGATACTTCGACCATTAAAAATAGTTACAACTTCTAAAGCGTCTCGAAGGGAGACTTGTTGATTATTCGGTATCATGTTTGGTTGAAATATATTACGAACAGGGGTAATTGGATTTTCCTCAAGATTGAAAAAAGGGTTAGTATTGTTGGCAGGAGTTGAATGAAGATTTATACGGGTATCATTAATAGGGGAGTTATCGTCTCTAGGAGATGGGAGTTTCCCTCCGTTGGATAAGATAGATTGGTCATCGATTTTGGCTGGTGTATTATTAGTATAAATTACTGTGGAATTTGCTGCTGAAAACGTGTTATCAATTTCTGATATAGGTTTATTTAAATTGGTGGAACTAATTATTCCGCTATCATTAGGTAACTGATGATCTTTTGAATAATCTAAAGAAGGTGAATCTCTAATTGAAAAATGAAATATTTTCTGTGACTGATTTGTGGGTGTTTGATTGAGATTTTGAATTTGTTCAAATTCACTGGTATTTATATCGTTGTGTTTTGTATTTGTGAGGGTTTTTTTCTATATTTTCTGAAGAGGCTACAGTTGATTGTCCTGGATTATTTCCCTGAGTAATTGGAGAATGTAAAACCTTGGATTTAGAAGAGATATCAAAATTTAATTGAATTCCTTTTTTCTGCTGTTTTTTTATTGTGGAATTAGCAAGTGCTTTAGCTAGACTTCGAGTGACTCTAAAGTTTTCTGTATTTTTATCTGACATGAGGGGAAATGTTATAAAAACATAGTAATAATGTTTTTTATTACTTGCATATTTTAGTGATTTGTTTTATGATTGGGAGGTATATTTTCTTAATTTCAAAGAAATTTAAGAGGATTTCTAAATTTTTGCGTCCTCTGTTTGAATGATATATTCAAAGTTATTTTTCTGACGATACTAATTTCATAGAAATTTTATTATTCTTTCAATGATTTCATTAACTTCGTCAATTTGTTTTATTATTTCTGCGATTTTAGGATTTATTTGGATTTGCTGTGTAATAGAATTTATTATTGCTTCTATGATTATGAATATTTGATTGATTTTTTCCTTTATTTTGGTGAGTGTAATCCTTCCTGTTATATCCTCTTTATTTAAACCTATATAACGTATGGCTTTCGAAATTTTAGTGTTTGAGAGATTTCCTCCCTCTGATCATGCTCTTATAATTATACGTTCAATTCTTGCTGGTTCTTGTTTACTCTGAAGATGCGCTATCCTATTATTTTTAATTATTTTAGTGGGTTTATTAGAGTGATTTTGATTTGACATGAGTGAATTTTCTTCTAAAGTTTTTTATCAAAATAATTTTATATAAATAATTTTTTATCAATAATATCGGTTGGTGGTAACCAAACCAAACTCCGTTCTTAGACTGTTGTCAATCAAATCCAAGTGATCAAATTTTTTGGTCTTGGTCTTTGGTCTTGGTAAATTTAACATAAACGTGTAGTTTAATAATATTTCTTCTTTAGATAAATTTTTAGTTAACAAGAAAAAAGATTTCGATAGTATTGATTGTTCGTCGGGTGTTGTTTATCGTATCACTTGTAAGGGTTGCAAAAAGTTTTATATTGGTGAAACCGGCAGGAGATTAAAAGACAGAATAGCTGAACACAAAAGAGATTGTGTAGTGGGTAATCAAAGTACAGGTTTGTCACAACATGCCTGGAATTTTGATCATCATTTTGATTTCGATTTTAAAAACATTAAAATTTTGGCAAGAGAAAAAAACGAATTTAAAAGACGCATTTTAGAGTCCATCTTCATTAATAAATTTCATAAAGAATCGATAAATTTACAGATTGAAACGTTAAATATTAATAAAATTTATCAATGTATATTAAAATAATTTCCATCATGTTTCCTTAAACATTTTCACCCTTCCGGCTTTCAAATATTTGACATTTGGCGCGTTTGTCTCATTTGGGTTTGTTTTGATGTTACCATCGATATAATTGTAAAGTGAATTTGTAGGTTTGATTAATGTAAACACCCGTCTGTTTCGTTCAATGTATCTTCATGTCATCGTTGTTAGATGTTGCTTTGACTTATCGCTAAAAATGTAGAACATATTTTATGGATCTTTAATATCTCGCCAGAGTATTAAAGATCTTTTGATTTTAAACTAATTTGTTTATTAATTTGACTACAGTATTATTGATGTGACGTCAGTTTTTATTAATGTTTTCTGACAATTTTTATCGACTTCAGGTAATTGTTTTTAGATTTTACCATATATTTTTTCAAATTGTTGTTTCGACTTAATTAACTTATGTTCATTTTATTAAAAACTTTTTTTAAATTATTTTGTTTAGATCTTGAAAATGGCTCAAAGTCGAGCCGAAACGTCGATCGTATTAAAAATTTTGACACCAGAATAACAATGTGTTGTTTTTTTATAAGACTGTAAAGACCAAAAAATTTGATCACTTGGATTTGAATAATTTTTTATTTGGGAATGAGTTAATTAATTAGTTTTTGAGTTTTTAACCAATATTTCGGCTTTGGTTAACATTACTTCAAACATCTCAGAAAATTCTGTCCAGGGATTTTTGGATGTATGATTTTCAGCGGTGTGAGATGTTTGAGTTTCAATGAATTTAGATGTTTGAATTTCAGCCGATTCAGAAGTTTGATTCTCGGTGTTTTCAGATGTTTGATTTTCAATAGGTTTAAAGGTTTGATTTTCAGGGGGTTCAGATGTTTGATTTTCGGTGTTTTCAGATGTTTGATTTTCAATAGATTTAATGGTTTGATTTTCAAAGGGTTCAGATGTTTGATTTTCGGTGTTTTCAGATATTTGATTTTCAATAGATTTAAAGGTTTGATTTTCAGCGGATTCAGATGTTTGATTCTCGATGTTTTCAGATGATTTTATTCACAACTTTTCTGAAAGTATTTATGTATAAAACTTCACGATACATGTCTAAAAGTGCACCTAGAATTCATTCTGCAGCACCTTTTCGAACTGCCATGGAACTGCTCCACTATCTGATTCGAAATATTCGGCAAATCTGTCTCGAATGTCCGTGGGATTCAACTGATTTGGAGCATACTCCACTATTTCGTCTTGCTCTTCAAAGTTCTGCAAAGCTGAAACCAAATTTGTAATCCTCTTAGGATATATTTATACATTTCAAGAAAGAAAGTGATTGGCATTATAGTCCATATTGTATATTTTCATGAATTACGTCATAAATGTTGTATATTAGAGCGCACAGTGTATGAAAATGCCCTTCTTTTATTGGACGTAAATCGCCCTCGGCAGTTCGATTCTCAACGAATTCTATTTGAAACAACCAGGCTTGCAGGTATAACAAATAATTGAATTCGGCAAAAGCAACATTTTTTTTCATCAAGAAACTATAATTAATTACTTTCCAACTTTTCCGATGTACCATTTTTTTTGCTTTCAATTCTTCAAATATATTAAAACGAGTTTTAAATTAATGTAAAAACTATCTAGAATAACTTTCTATTGGTCTACGTTAGAAATAAAAAAAGTCTAATAATAAAGAAAAGTCATTTTTTCGTGATTTGCAAGTTGCTATTTGGGAAATGTTTTTATAAAATTTACAAATAAATTAATAATTTGGCTATTTTAACAGAATAGACTATCAGTGAAAATTGTGGGACCACCTTTTTTGATGATTGATAAAGTCCTCTTGATTTTAATTATATCCTGAATACATTCTTTCTAAATAAGCCGGAAGCTAAGAAAATTCAGTGCAAAATTAGCCCAACATGAACACTTTATTACTTTTGTAGCCATTCACACCCAGCTGGAAAATTCCTGTACAGGAATCTCGGAGGATCTTGCACATGTTCCTGTACACGAAACTGCACACGAACCTGTACCAGGTAATCTTGACGGTTCCTGTGCAGGAATTTGGCGAAGGAAACTGTACATGATCCTGCAAAGAAACCTGTATACAAGCTAACCTTTGAATGTTCCTATAAAGGTTCTTTCACAGAGTCAATTGAGGTGTGGAACATGTTTAGGATCCTATACATGAACCTGCATAGGAACTAATCCGCGAGGGCTCGCTGCATGGTGGCTTGGCTCTCTCGATAGTGAATTGGTTCTTCAAGGGAATAAAAGGAAGCCAAGTTTATAGCTGTAAGCGATATCCGTTTTCGCAATGGCTTTCTGTGAAGGACCCTATACGTGTTTCTGTAGGTGATCCTTCCAAAGGTTTCTTTGACGGCTTTCTGTGAAGGAATCTATACGCGTTTCTGTACAGGCACCTGAACAGGATCATTCAAAGCTTCCTTTGTCGTTGCAGGTTCCTTTGCAGGATCATCTACACCGAATCCGAAGACCTTCTGCAGAAAACACTCGAAAATTTGAAATAATCACCCAAATCACCTTCAGAAAACCCCAACTTATATTTCCAACCCCATTATAATATTCAATAACCCCCTAAGACCACCCCTTCCACTTTTAATTCGATAAATCCTAAATGTCTTCACGTAAAAAAATGAAAAAATATTTAAAAATTTGAAATAATCACCCAAATCACCTTCAGAAAACCCCAACTTATATTTCCAACCCCATTATAATATTCAATATACTCCTAAGACCACCACTTCCACTTTTAATTCGATAAATCCTAAATGTCTTCACGTAACACAATGAAAAAAATATTATAAAATTTGAAATAATCACCCAAAACACCTTTAGAAAACCGCAACTTATACTTCCAACCCCATTTTAATATTCAATAACCCCCTAAGACCACCACTACTACTTTTACCTTAGCAAATCCTAAAAGCCTCTACGTCAAACACTCGAATGATTGAAATTTTTTTAATAATTACCCCAGTCAACTTCAGAAAACTACAAGTTATATTCTCAACCCTATGATAATATTAAACAAACCCCTAAGACTACCCCTTCCACTTTTACTTTAATAAATCCGAAGAGCATCCACGTAAAACACTCAACAAATTTAAAAATTTTAAATAATCACACAAGTTACCTTCAGAAAACTTCGAACTATATTTCCAACCTCATTATAATATTCAATAACCCCCTAAGACCATCCCTTCCACTTTTAGTTCGATAAATCCTAAATGTCTCCACGTAAAGCACTAAAAAAATATTTAAAAAATTGAAATAATCATCCAAGTCACCTTGAGAGAACCAAAAATTATATTTCCAACCCCATAATAATATTTAACAGCCCCCTAAGACCACCACCACCACCACCACTTTTACCTGAAAAAATCCGAAGACCCTCCACGTAAAAGACCCAAAAAATTCAAAAGATCACTGATGTGTATATATAATTAAAAAAAAAGTTAAACCACAGGACACGACGAAATCACAACGGCAGGCCGGCGAAACCCTCGTGTGTCTTGAGGACACGAAGCGACCAAAGGATGACAGCTTTCTGCATCCATCTCGCAAGTGTCTTGGCATATTTTTGGCACGCGGGTATGGCTTGAAGGTTACGAACCAGTGATAATTTAGCACCTCCGAGAGCACCTATCACAAGGACAATTACTCGTACCGAATATTTTGGGTACAGTCGTTGCAGCTCTCTTTTAAGGTCTTGATACCTCTCCTCTTTTCCTTTCTCCTTTGCAGTGATGTTGTATTCGGACGGAGCCGAGAATTCGATCACGAATATCGTTCGTTTCTCGAAGTCTTGGAGAACAATTTCAGGCCTCGAGCGCCCAACGGAGACTGCTGCCCAAAAATCGTAGTTCCAGAAAATCTGGCATTTCTCGTTTCGGACAATTGACTCTATATCCCTTGGAGCGTTCGGCAGGGCAGGGTCGCGACCAACACCGTAAGAGCGACAAAGGTGGTAGTAAAGTACTCTTAGGGCCGCATTATGTTTATAGATATACGTTGATCCTGCGTGGGTCGGACACCCCGATAGTATGTGTTCTAGGTACTCAGCGTGTGCATGACACGCTCTGCACCTATCACTGGGAACTTCTTGACATAAAATGCGGGCGCGGTATGCTAAGGTGGAGATTACACCGTCCTGGCATGCAAAAATAAAGCCCTCTGTACCTGAATTGAGCCCTGATGATTTGAGGGAAGCAAAAGTTTGCTCCTATGACAAGGACTGTTTTTCTACATTTCTGTGAAAGTTTCCGTGTATATGCTTGTCGAGTAGCTCTTGGTGAAATTTTCTAACCTCTGCTTTCTTTACTTCGGCTTTTCGACGTGAAGCATCTAGATGGAGTAATGCACTTTCCTCACTTCTGATGTTGAAATTCAGGCCAAGGACCTCGGCAGCTTGCTCCGCGGCTTTGTAAAGGAACGCTCCTTCGCCAATCATCTCGTGGTTTCTGACCATCTTTAGGAGAGGATCTCTGCCATTCGCAACGATGTAAGCTGTACTTAAAACAATTCGGTTATGAAGACATTGGAGATTCAGAAGTCCGCGTCCGCCTTGACGGCGTGAAATGTATAATCGCGGAACTGACGAATTGATATGCAAGCTTTTATGCATATGCATGATCTTACGCGTGGTGACATCAAGGGCCTTAAGCTCGTTCTTCATCCATTGAACCACCCCAAACGAGTAGAGTAGAACCGGGACGGCAAGCATGTTAGTCGCAGATACCTTGTTCAACGCCGACAGATTGGAAGAGCAAATCTGTCTAAGAAGATGCTTGTATCTGCTTCGGAAAGACTCCTTCACTGATGTCACGTCCTGAATGCGGCTTTGAGGCACGCCCAGGTATGTATAGGTCTCTCCAGTGTTAAGATGTCTAATAACAATTATATGCACAAGCTCAGGGTCGTTGGGAACGCCAGTAATCTTTCCTTTCTTCAAATGAATTTTGGCACACTTGTCCAAACCAAAGTCCATCCCAATCTCTCCTGTGTATTTCTTTGACGATATTTATAGCAGTTTGAAGTTTGCTTTTACCAGCGGCATAGATCTTCAGGTCATCCATATAAAATACATGACTGACCTTATGCTCACGCTGACGAGTGTCGCCACAGAGGTATCCAGGAGAATTTCGTAGTGCGAGAGATAGAGGCAGAAGTGTGATGCAAAAAAGCAAAGGGCTCATACTATCCCCTTGAAAGACGCCCCTCTGGAAGGTGACCTTGTTCGTCGTTGGATGTAGTAAGAAGGATATACGTCGGGATAGAGAATATTTCTCTGCTAAGAAAGGGTGAGAAGGAATTATCTCATGAGATAATAAGAGATAGGAGAGGTAGGGGACCCATAGGAAGGAGTGAGAGGGAACTTTGTCATCTCTGTAAAGAAGGCATGTATGGTGGATAGGCTTCAAGGTAGGTGAACGGTGGGTGTGATCGTAGGATAGAAAGAGATAGCGGGTAGGAGAATGATCTGGAGAGTACAAGAGGAGGGAGTGAGAGGATAAATGTGGAAGGAGGTGGAAAGGGAGAGCGATGTGTCTATCTCCTAAGATAGAAAGAGATAGCAAGTTGAGCAAGCGTTTTCTTTTTCTCTTTTCTCCTGAAAGAACTTAGTTGGAGGAGATCTGTTTGTTGGTCGTGGGAGAGGGGAGAAGTTCGTCAGTGTATCGGCTGAGAGGGCTGGTATGCCAGCTGTCTCAGCGGAAACGGGCCTGCTGGTATGCCAGCTAACCCGTTAGCGGAGGAAAGGAGGGGGAGAAGTTAAGTGACCAGTAAAAAAAAACTTAGAATGGTATGTTTTTCGAATTTTCTTTATTTAATTTTGTCTAACTATGGTGAATTTACAGACAAGCAAGTTGGAAAGTAAGGCGTAGAAGTTCGTTGCCGCTTCCTCACAAGAGAGCGAAGGCGATGCGTCGTCGATTGTCCTCGGGCTGGCAACCAGCTGGAGGACTCTGGCGGTAGAGAGAGAGAGAGAGAGAGAGAGATAGAGAGAGAGAGAGAGAGATCTGTTGTACACGGCAATGGCTTGCGGTGAAAACCTAGGGCTGGCAACCAGCTGTAGGTACCTATGGCTGACATCCAGCTGCAGGGTTTAAGTGAGAGGGTTCTGGCATCCAGCTCATAAACACTTTCTGATCGTTCTGGGCTCATGCGCGCCCTTATAACGGGGAGGCTGCGTGGGCGTTGCGTGGGAGTCGAGCAGAGAGGGTAGAAAATCGTTGGTGGGAGATGCGCACGTCGAGTTTCGAGGGCGCTCTACTCGCGACTCTCGCCTCTACTCGCCCTGTGCCTTGCTGACGTCACTTCACGGAGTATCTATTTCTCTATCTTTCTAACTTACGGGTCTAATGACTATTTATTATAATTTAAAATGGTTGCCTATTGAATGAATAAACGTCGTCTGCGATAGTGTTTTAAATCTACATATAAAAGAGTCTCGCTCTATACGATCCGCGTATAACAAACCTCCCCCTCCCGGATGGACGTTTATTTATTCGTAGACAACCGAAAAATTAAAAATAGAAATACTTATTCTAAATCGGTTTAAAAATATATATGTACATTTACGTGTCTAACTAAAATATTAACGCATGGTCATAAAATAAGAAAAATCTTAAAACGAAATTAAAATATAATTTATCTATAACTAAATTAACGATTATTATACTCTGGCCAGAGAAACTAATGTAAATACATATACGAGCTTAACTTAAAGACGATATCTAACTTAATTAACGAGTCTTAATTTATGTCCTAACATATTTACAAAATCTTAACCTAGTTACGCCTCCGCTGAGGTGTATACGTTCGTGCGTCGCGGTAGTTGTGCGGCTGCGTCTGACGTAGTGAGTAGCGCCCCCTGGCGTTACTTTCTTCCCTATTGGACGCCTCGTCCGAGGAGTCTGGTTCAGTTTCTCCATCTGCTTCCTCTTCAGAGGATGATGCTGAGTGTGCTTGTCCACCATCACTAGCTGTAGCTTCACGAGATGGAAGGGCCAATCCGCGTGAAGTGCTTGGTTGAGGCTCTTCAGGATCAGAGGTGCTGATCCCTGCAAGAGTTGCAGTTCGCTGTTCCCTTCTGCTGAAGGGGGTCGCGAGTTGTGGTTTGCTGGCGAGAGACAAGGTTGGGCCGTTGTCCCTGCATCTTTTTTTAGCGCTCGGCTGTTCCAGAGAGCTACATGAGTTACTAGTTCCCATCCCTGGCGCTGATGCTTTACATTCATCTTCTTCGTCGTTTTCCTCATCTGAAGATAATAGGGAGATTTTGCGTAGCGTATCGTAGGATACGGTAAACGCTAAACGATACGCTAACGAACGTCGGATAGCGGAAAACGTTAACGCTAAACTCGTAGAGCATGCGCAGAAACGTCATCACGTGACTTTAGCGTTTACCGTATGCTACGGAACGATATGCAAAATCTCCCTAATGCTGAGCGTGGTTGTCCACCATCACTAGCTGCTTCATTATCATCTTTATTTTCCTCGTCTGAGGATGGTGCTGAGCGTGGTTGTCCACCATCACTGGCTGCTTCATCATCTTCTGGTGGCTGTTGTTCCACGTCGGCTACCGGTTCCCTGATGATTGGACAAGGGAAAATTTTAGTACCGTGTATTTTCACCTCGGTGCCGTTTTGATTTACCCAGTAAACATTTCCGGCAGCCTTTGATATGATCTCGTGTGGGCCGGTTTGTCGTGTTGCGAATCCGGCGTTAAAATGATTAGCTTTCTTTGACTGAAAGTGTCCTTCAACATAAACTTGGTCCCCAGGTCGATAACGACGAACCGGAGGATTAGTTGCGTATTTTGCTTGGTAGGTGGCTTGATTCTGACGTGCTCGGTCCTCTCTTTCTAATCGAGCTTCTATTGGCTGGCGGCCATCTTGGTTGAATCGCCAGTCTCCGGGCCTGTGTATCGTCCACCCTAGCAACAGGTGGCTAGGAGTTTGACCAGTGGCGGCATTTTGACGGCGACGTATTCCGAATAGGATTTCCGGTATATTCTTATCCCATGTCCTGTAGTTCCTAGCGTCGACTCTTAAACGAATCCCTTTCTTTATCTCTTGATTTCTTTGTTCCGTTGGATTGGCTCTGGGATGATAAATCGGGGTCGTCCAGCGCTCGCAGTCCCAGCGCTGGCAAGCGTTGGGCCAATGACGACTTGTGAACTTGAGGTGGCAGCACGTGGCCTCATTGGGTCAGGTTTAGCGGTGCGCACTGGTTTGCTGCATCTGCAATAATGGCAGCTACTGACATAACTTCTCACACTTCGCTGCATTCCGGGCCAATAATCATGGTTTTGGATGGCTCGTAGTGTTTCGACGACTCCTGGGTTTCCCGCAAGAGGGTCGTCATAAAATTCCCAGAGAACGCGTTCTTCAATACTCGTCGGTATGCGCAACGTCCATGTTTCTTTTTCGGGATGCTTTCTCCAGAATCCCAGGTTGTCCAGCTTGTGGTTTTGCACATAGCTTTCTTCACAAACGGTGCGGCGTGGTTGGTCACTGAGTTCGTGCCAGCGTTCAATCTCTCGGCTGACCATGGTGTCAAACTGTTGCGCATCTCTGACGTCATCCAGCACCCTAATGGCGTTGATTACTGGTCGAGTGTCCGTGAAGGGGGAAGGGCTATAGTTTTTTCTTGGTGGCAGCATGCAGACCAGGTCCGGCTCACCAGGTGTCGGTGCATCGTGCGCGGGGTGACGAGATAATGCATCTGCCAACTCGTTATCTTTTCCAGCGCAGTGCTCGACGGTAAATGAAAGTCCGCTGAGGAAACAAGACCATCGAGTGAGCTTTGATTTTTCATCTTTCATCCGGTCGAGCCAGGTCAGAGCTGTACTATCTGTACGTAGTGTGAACGGGCTGTCCTCTAGATAAGGGTGGAAGTGTTTAATTCCCCAGATTACTGCTAGACACTCCTGTTCGTTACAGTGATATCTCGCCTCAGTTTGATTGAATTTAGCACTGGCACAGGAAATTATGTGCTTGTGTCTCTCTCCATCCTCCTGAAGAAGTACAGCACCCATTCCCTTGGAGCTGGCATCGGTTTGCAGGATAAATGGTAATTTCGGATTGGGTCGACTAACCTTCAGGGGTTTGTACGCCAGGGTTTGTACATTCCCAAAAGCTTCGTGGGCCATCGGGTTCCACTTATATCGTTTTGTAGTACATAAAAGATCCGTAAGAGGCGTGGCTACCATTGAGAAATTTGGTAAATATTCTCGTATCCAAACACAGGTTCCTAGAAAGCTTCGGAGTTCCTTGCGGGTTCTAGGGGGTTTCGCTTCTTTTATTGCCTGAATACTCTCAGGGGTAGCTTGGTTTCCATCGGAGGTTACTAGATGGCCAAGGTACTGTAATTTCGTTTTTCCAAAATGGCACTTCTGCAAATTACAAGAGAGCCCGTATGTTTCTAGGCACTCGTAAATTAACCCCAGGTGGTAAAGGTGCTCTTGCTCATTTGTTGAATAGATTATCAAATCATCCAGATAAGTTTTTACGAACTGGCGCCAGTAAGTCCCTAGGACTTCCTTTATAATATTTTGGAATGTACAGGGGGCGTTTTTCAATCCGAACGGCATGACTCGGAACTCATATTGTCCGCCCCCAGGGATGGCAAATGCCGTATACTTCCGTGAAGCTAGATGTACGGGTATTTGCCAATATCCACTTTTTAAGTCAATCGTCGAGAAGATCCTAGCTTGACCTAAATCTTTAAGAGTTTCGTGGATCACAGGGAGGGGTTGTGCTGCATCGATGGTGAGATTATTTAATCGGCGGTAGTCGACACAGAAACGCTGACTTCCATCTTTCTTGATTTGAATAGAGGGCTGTGAGCTGTATGGCGAGCTAGTTGGTTCGATAATTCGGTCCGCCAGCATCTCTGGAATCTGCTCCTCCATTACCTTCACCTTGGCCGTCGAAAAATGGCGCTGAGCTTCCCGGAATGGCTGATTGTGCTTAAGATGAATCTCATGGCTTGTGGTGAGGGCTTTACGCAAATGTCCTCCTTGATGAAAGATATGTGCGTGGCGGTGGGCTAATTGTCGGAAAGTATTAGCGACTGGACCTTTGAAATCGCTGATCAATTCTTCCGATGATAGGCTAGGCGGGTTGGCGTTAACTCGAAGTGTGCCAGAGATGGTGAACACTCGTCGTCTCTCTTGTGAACCGATATAGAGACAATGGGAATGGTGTGCATGGACAACGTGGTGTTCCTTTAGCCAGGTTCTACCCAGGATTAGTTGTTCGCCCAGGTTATCGGCGACGAAGAAGGACCCAGGGTAGGACTTATGATTTATTTCGACGTTAAGGTCGATTATTCCTCGAAGTATGACGGTGAGCCCTTCGGCAGCCAGGTCAGCTTCGGGTGGGCCTGGTTTAATCCCGTGGATTTGGTTGGGGGTAAAAAACTCGGTTCTAATAATATTGTCGGAGGAGCCGGAATCAGCCCGAGCTTCTAGTTCTCTTCCTTCAACATAGGTCCAGAGGTGAGGTAGATTTTTTTTTGTAGTGCGGGCGGCGGTGATTATTGGTTGGTATTGTTGTCGGCGGTCCCTTTGCTTTCTTCTTTCGTTCCTTGAAATGCTTTGGGGCTCCGCCGCCCTTCTCCAGTTTTCCGACGGCTGAGTGGCCAATACTGGGCAGTCTCGGTGGTAATGGCGCCCTGGACAGTAATGGCAGGCAGGCAACCGGTCGAATCCCCTATTAAATGGTGCCTTAGCTGCTGTATCCATTGATTTTTTTGGCTCATCGCTGTTTTTTCGTCCCAGGTTCATTTCCGCCTCATCTGCTTCGGCCTGGGTGGCTCTGTCCATCAATTCCGTGAAGGTTCTTGGAGAGGCCGCACGGGTGACGCGTTTGATGGATGGGCGAAGTGTCTCAAACACTACGCTGACCAATTCAGCCTCCGTATTATTTGGTAGGAGGCGTTTGGCCAATAAATATTTCTTTTGCAGAAATATTGCGGTGGGGTCTTTTTCTCCTTGTTTCGTGGAGCAGAGGGAGATGCGGAGATTGTTTTCAACTATCTGACTTGCATATTTATGCCGAAAACCCTCGGAAAATGCTTCCCATGAGAGGCTAAAGGATTTTAGGGGCATCCACCATTTTGCCGCTTCTCCTGACAGTGATTTGCCGGCAATCCGAGTCCAATGGTTGGCTTCGGTTCCGGTTTGTTCGAAGTATGTCCCACATTCTTGTAGGAAGGCTTCTGGATCCTCGTGGCTTAGTCCAGAAAATTCCGGCAGGGGGGGTGCTGGTGTTTTTAGTGCGCGGATTATTTGGCGCATGTCTTGGATGGAGACGGTGGGGGGCATGAAGCGGAACTCTTCCGGGTTTGTAGCGTTGGGTAGGCTGTGAAAGTTTGTAGGAGCAGGGATGGGTTGTGTCCTTGCAAACGTTGCAAATGACGTGTTGTTGGCAGCAGGGATAGGTTGTTCGGCGAAGGTAGGTAGTCTTCGCGATTGTTTTGGCAAAGGTGTGTTTGGTAGGAAAGTAGGTACATGGTGGGTTTGGAAAGGGGTGCCTGGGAGAGGGTTTTGCATATTACCCAGGACGAAGAGAGTGGATGCCGTAGAGCTAGTTGTTGGGACGTTCTCTGTTTCCACCAGCGGGCTTGGTGGTGATCCCGTTGAGTTTTTTTCTCCGTCTCTGTAAAGAAGGCATGTATGGTGGATAGGCTTCAAGGTAGGTGAAAGGTGGGTGTGATCGTAGATCACATCGTAGATCGTAGATCGTAGATCGTAGATCGTACAAGAGGAGGGAGTGAGAGGATAAATGTGGAAGGAGGTGGAAAGGGAGAGCCATGTGTCTATCTCCTAAGATAGAAAGAGATAGCAAGTTGAGCAAGCGTTTTCTTTTTCTCTTTTCTCCTGAAAGAACTTAGTTAGAGGAGATCTGTTTGTTGGTCGTGGGAGAGGGGAGAAGTTAGTCAGTGTATCGGCTGAAAGGGCTGGTATGCCAGCTGTCTCAGCGGAAACGGGCCTGCTGGTATGCCAGCTAACCCGTTAGCGGAGGAAAGAAGGGGGAAAAGTTGAGTGACCAGTAAAAAAAAAACTTAGAATGGTATGTTTTTCGAATTTTCTTTATTTAATTGTGTCTAACTATGGTGAATTTACAGATAAGCAAGTTGGAAAGTAAGGCGTAGAAGTTCGTTGCCGCTTCCTCACAAGAGGGCGAAGGCGATGCGTCGTCGATTGTCCTCGGGCTGGCAACCAGCTGGAGGACTCTGGCGGTAGAGAGAGAGAGAGAGAGATCTGTTGTACACGGCAATGGCTTGCGGTGAAAACCTAGGGCTGGCAACCAGCTGTAGGTACCTATGGCTGGCATCCAGCTGTAGGGTTTAAGTGAGACCGTTCTGGCATCCAGCTCCCAAACACTTTCTGATCGTTCTGAGCTCGTGCGCGCCCTTATAACAGGGAGGCTTCGTGGGCGTTGCGTGGGAGTCGAGCGGAGAGGATAGAAAATCGTTGGTGGGAGATGCGCGCGTCGAGTTTCGAGGGCGCTCTACTCGCGACTTTCGCCTCTACTCGCCCTGTGCCTTGCTGACGTCACTGCTGACGTCACTTCACGGAGTACCTATTTCTCTCTCTTTCTAACTTACGGGTCTAATTACTAGTTATTATAATTTACAATTGTTGCCTATTGAATGAATAAACGTCGTCTGCGAGAGTGTTTTAAATCTACCAATAAAAGAGTCTTGCTCTATACGAGCCGCGTATAACAAGAGGTTGAATCGAAAGCTTTCCGGTAGTCAATCCAGGCCATTGACAGGACGTGCTGATGGGCGGCAGCGTCTTTACAGACACACCTGCCAATTAGCAGGTTCTCTCGACAGCCTGCTACACCCTTTTTCGAGCCTCGTTGTTCGTACATCTCTCGCCATACAGGCTCAATTCGTCGAACGATCCTGTTGTTTAGGACAGCTGTAAAGATCTTATACAGTGTGTTTAAACAAGTTATTGGCCTGTAATTCTCTGGTCTGGACAAGTTGCCTTTTTTCGGTAGGAGCATAGTGCGTCCTAACACCAGCCATTGCGGAATGGGCGTCTCCGACTTTAAATATGAGGTGAATATGCGGGCCAAATGTTGGTGTATAGAAGTAAACTTCTTCCACCAAAAGTTCTTGATACAATCTGGTCCTGCACCGGAAAAGTTCTTCGTGTATCTAAGTGCTTTTTTCACCTCTTCGGCAGTGACTGATGGGCACTCTTCCTCAGATTTTATGAGGCTGTCGCAAAACTCCTTGAAGCGGATGATATTGTCAGTATCTTCTTTCAACTCTAGTGTTTTCGGGATTTTGTACACCTCTCTCCAAAAAGTCTCTACCTCCTTGGGCTTGGGTGGATTTTTTATAAAAACAGGGGGATCACTGAAGAGGCGTGATGGGTCAGCAAGAAACTGTTGATTCTCCTTGTTCCATCTCTCCCTCTTCTGTATCCTCCTCCTTGCGTCAGATAACAGCCTTATTTTGTCAACAATATGATGCTTGATTGTAGCAGCTTTGACTTGTTCAGTTTGTGATTCAAGGTCCTTAGTTCTTGGGCGAACTTTCGAACCCTTTCCGTGAACGGTCTACCAGATGCTATGTAGTCAATCACAGATTGAACACGGGACGCATTCTGTCTTGCCCATCCAATTTTCTTGTTCAGTTGATGCAAGCGTCTTCTGGTCTTCTGATCCATCGTCGGTTTCAGCCTTCGATTTGAATCAGCCAAAGCTCTCGCAGCACCATAAACTGAGCAATTGATGGTCCAGAGGTCGGACTCTTGCGAGATATCTCCAAGAAGGGAGGCATCCATTTCAGCCAGATCTTGGGGCTTAAGAGGAACTTGCATGTTGATGTTCCTCCTTGTACTGAAATTGCGATCATCTTCCAGAAGGTGCCTGCTTTCTGCGGTTGGTCTTAATGTCGTTTCATCTTCGTCTGCAGCTTGTTCAAGCAGCGGTTGAGGAAGCGCTCCGCGTACATATCCATTTTTCCGGAGGTATTCGGCTTGATTTCGCAAAGACTGATGCGAAACGTATTGAAGCTCTGGGTGTTTCTGGCACCACAGAGTATGCATACGCGCCATAAAGCCTCCACGAACAGGGATAATACTGGCATCGTAGCAGTCTAGCACTTCATTCATAAGTTGATCCGTCCACTGAATGTGGGTGTTTCGCCGGTTCGTCGTCGTGTTTCCATCTAAATTATTTTCAGCACCCCGAACTTTAGGATGATCGGCATTGCTTGCCGATCCATTGTCGGGTGCTCTGCGCGTTCGATCGTTTTGAACTGCATCTACAACATTTTGGTGGTTTGTTGGTTTCATTGTTGTTCCCACGAGCAGCTAGGGAAAGGGTTTGTCAATCCTTGTAGAGCCCCGCGTGCAAGGATGAGGCTGATACTCTGAGACGTCGCCCGGTATCTCAGAGTCACCGTGAAAGATACCTCACCCAGGTGCCATGCAGCTTTCGGCACGGTTCTCACACCTTCGCTTAGGGTTGTTCCTTCGGGACCATCCCTGGAGAATTGTCCGCGACTGCTTATTAATTATTGTAACCATATCCAGCAGAAACCCTTGGTACGGGGACCCTCTATCCGCAACCCGAGGACAAATTGTTTTTTTGTTTGTTAGTCTTTAAATTGGGAACTTAATGATAATTTCATTAACACTCATACTTAGTTGATAAATTCTATGATGTTTTGAACAAATGTAATAAACATATGCATTATTTTAGTTTATTTTGCAATCTCAGTCCTTTCACTTTAAGTTTCTTAGAATCTTGCCGTCGACAGATGCCCCAATAATGCATTTTTTCAATAAATTCGTTTTAAAAAATCATGAGATTAATCATCAAATTATGAATTTTGCTAAAATGATCATTAGGTTCGTAATTTAAAAAACTGACATAGAAAAAAAACGAATTTTTCTGTCAAAAAATTCCTGATTACTGCATTTTTGTAATAAATTTGTTTATAATATCAACAATAATAATCTTAAGAAGAAATGTCTTCATCATTATATTGTTTTTATCCAAATTTCTTGCAATAGTGCTTTAAAAAAACGTAAAATTACGGATAATCGTAGAAAACATTCTTTCAACAAATGATTTGTTTACAAGGAATTTTTTGTTTATTATATAATATTGGAACATCGTTAACTAATGTTACTCTAAGAAACTTAGGCGTTTTCATTAATTTCCCTGTTATTGACGGGCACCGGGAACGTCAAATAGAATAAATGGCCATTTTTTCGTCATACTCGTTTATTTATAAAAAAATGAAAGCCTAATTTGAAAAGCCAAATAAAATGAAAAGCCAAACCAAGATAAAAGTGTCGAGAGTAATAGCTCTGAGGACGAATGTGATCCTGAAGAAGGGAACAGTGCTTGCAAAAGTAATTCCGATTACATTCCCATTTACTCTTCGCGCAGAACTGTCCATTCGCATAAAAAGGCTTCAAGAAAAAGAAAAAGAAAAAACATCATCAGGGAATTAAATTCGATTCAGAATTAAATCGCCTACGTGGATTCCATGTGTGCAAGCCTGGTTTTCCACCTTGCTTTGGTCATGACCTACTGGAGGGAGTTGTTGCTTATGATTTGTATCTCATGATCTTGTTCTTTATTTCCATGGGGTTCTTCACTTTGGAGTTCCTCAATCGAAAAATTGAACCTTTTAAGTATTCCAGCTATGATCAGAGAGACAAACCAGCTAACGTACCCAAAAAAGGAACAAGAATGGTTGGTGGCGCTTGGCAAATTTTGACTTTACTTCGTCTTCTTCCCTTTTTCATAGGTCATCAAGTTGATACGAATGATGAGGTATGGATTTGTCTTTTAAATCTGACCAAAATAATCGAGATAGTATGCGCACCCGAAATCCATAAATCGTACATTCCGTATTTGAAAACAATCATTGAAAAATATCTCAGCACGAGAAAGAGACTATTTCCATCTATCAAGCTTCGACCGAAGCATCATTTTTTGACCCACTACCCTGAAATGATACCACAGTTCGGTCCACTAATAAGGGTTTTCACTCTCCGTTTCGAAAGCAAGCATACTTTTTTCAAAAGAGCCATGAGAAATTTGAAGAATTATAATAACGTAACGAAATCCTTATCAGAGAAGCATGAACTGCTTCAAAGTTTGTTGCGTTCTGGTGCTGGATTAAGATGTGAACTATAATTGAACGGGGAAAGCGATTTTCACATTCATCGCTACTCAGAAGGTCTTCAACAAGCTGTAATTGATGCTTATTTACTCGGAACACTCACTGAATGTTCCAGTGCTGTATTCAGGGGAACAAGCTACCGGAAAGGAGATGTTGTCCCAATAAGACAAGACAGTTATCA
>CAKNXH010052618.1:8974-20023 GCA_932178445.1 Andricus quercusramuli
GGTCGCGTATGCAATGAATTACATAAATGTTTTAAAAATTGTTTTTTAAATTCACCTGTAGTACATAAAAGAGTGCGAAAATGAATATTCCCAGGAGTGCCATAGGACTAAGTGTCCATAAAATGTATATGATACCAAAAATTGTGGCTATCGGACCCCCAACGATTTGTGGACCGAAAATCATCAACTCGAATGCTTTTTGTCCATCCGAAGAAAACACATTTATGAGCTGAAATTAGAATAATTTTTATAAAATTTGCCCTTTTTTAGTCTCAAAAAATAGCTTCAACTCACCTCTCCAGTGCTTTTGTTTCCAAGACTATTCAAGCCAATAATTTTTTTATACAACAATGCTAAGCATGCGGATTTCAGTCTTCTAGCAGTTGTTATATTCAGAGTCCAACTCCAATTGATGAATGTCAATCGACCAAGTTCGCATAAAATCAGAAGGAAAGCCCATTTTACTCCATTCATTGATGATTCCTCAGTTTCTTCGATATATTCCAATACTTTTCGCATCAGTATTGCCTGTAAAAATTGCCTTTATTATAATTTATTCAGGATTAGAGCATTTATGAGCATTTTGAATTAGGATTTAAAAAATCGTATTTTATACTTTTAATAATAATAATTACATTGTTTAAATCTCGCGGGAAAATGCATCGCTTCAAATTGGAAAGGGCGCTACATTTAAATGATAAAAGAAGTCAAAGTAATGGAAAACATATTATTCGCATTGAACAATTCCTTATTCAGGGTTGCTACAATATCCCAATTTCTATATTCTTTGAGGTATAAAACCAACCATACACATACAAAATTAATAATATTAATGTAAAACAAAATTTTGTTTCTAAATATAGTTGAAACACTTTTTAGTTGTGTTTTCAAGTCAACAAGATAAATTTTCAACCGAAGAAATGAATTTTTAACTAAAATTATGAATCTTCAACCAAAAATACAATGATTTTTCAACCCAAAAGATTAATTTTCTATAAAAAAAGACTCATTTTCAACAAAGTTTATGAATTTTCATCTGAAAAAATCAATTTTCAACCAAGATCAGAATAGTTAAAATTTGAGAAAAATAAATGTTCAACACAAAAAAAAAGAATTTTCAAAAACATATTTTTTTTCGTACCAAAAAAATAATTTGTCAACAAAATAATTCAATTTTACACTAAAAAAGCTAAATTTACAAACCAAAAATATAATATTTCAATTTGCAGTTAGAAAAGTAAATTTAAAAAAATGAATTTACAGAAAAATTAATTAATTTTCAACTAAAAATATAATTTTTCAAGCAAAAATGGAATAGTTATATCTTCAGTTAAAAAAATTAATTTTCAACTGAAAATAAACGAATTTTCAACGAAAGAACTTATTTTTTAATCACTATGATGAATTTTCAACAAAAAATATGAAATTTTGATCAAATGGTAGATTCTTCAATCCAAAAGGTGAATTTTATATCAACAAAAAAACCAATTTTCAACTTAACTGTTTTTTTTTCAATAAAAGAAATTAATTCTTGACAAAAAATAGAATAGTTAAATTTTCTACTAAACAGATAATTTTTTAAAGAAAAAGATTACATTTCTATCAAAAAAAGTAAATTTTTCACAACAAATGTAATAGTTAAAGTGAATTTTTAACTTAAAAGATAAATTTTCTACCAAAAATAAAATTGTTAAATTTTCAGTTAGTAAAATAAATTTTCAACCAAAAAAGAAACGATTTTTCAACAAAATCGTTAAATTTTCAACCAAAAAGATAATGTTTCAACTAATAAAAGAACTCTTCTACCAAATAAAGACTGATTTTATCAACAAAGAGTTGAATTTTGACCTAAAACAGATAAATTTTCAAATAAAAATAGAATAGTTAAATTTTCAGTGCAAAATTTGATTTTCTATAAAATTAAAATAAATTTTCAACGAAACAGTACAGTTTTCAACTGAGAACGATAAATTTCTATCAAAAAGATAAATTTTCGACAAAAAGTGGAACAGTTACATTTCTAGTTGGAAAAATTAATTCTAAATAAGGGAAATTTAATTTTGAACCAAAAAGGTAAATTCACAACCAATAAGATGAATTTTCTATCCAAATAGATGAATCTATAACAAAGTACACGAATTTTCAATCAAATATTTGAATTTGTAAAGGAATTTTCAACCAAAAAGATTGATTTGAACCAATAAGATGATTTGTCTATCAAAATAGATGAATTTACAATAAAGTACACGAATTTTCAAACAAATATTTTAATTAAAAAAAAAAAATGTTTCAACCAAAAAATCAAATTTCCAACAAAATAGTTTACTTTTCAACCAAACAGGATAAATTTTAACAATGTTGTCTAATTTTAAGAATGTAAATGTTAAAAATTATATCATTTGAAGCAATTTCAGTTAGAAAAATTAGAAATTGAACAATGTATTTTTTTTTAAATAAGCATTTTTCAACTTAGAAGTTTAATTATTTTTATTTTAAGTCGTTTCAAATTAAAAATGATTAAAATGTTATTTATACAATTAATTCAACACTTTCACTTACAAATCTAATTTTTTTCATGTAAAAATTATAATTGTAACGTTAAATAATACAATAACAAATATTTTCATAAAATAAAAGTATTTTATTGTATTTATTAGTTTTTATTTTATTCTTTAACAATTTCTTAATAGTTTAGATTAGGGAATTGATCATTTGTGAATTTCCCTTTGGTTTGCAATTTTTCAGTGTCGGATATTTTATAATATCGGCAATTTAATTATAATTATATGTGTTTATTATATAGTTAATGTAAAATTCACTCAGTATCAGATAAATAATATTCATAATTATTTTTTGTAATAACTCTTCAATAATTAATCAATAATCAATCGCTAATACCAAAGAAATTGAAAACTAATCGTAATTTTTTTATTCAAATCTTCAAAAATCTACATTTTGTTTGAAACTTTTCAAAATATTTACAATTATTTAATTAATTTTTAATCTTTTCAAAACTTCTAAATACCTCTCAAAACTTAAACGGTTTTTTCAAAAATTTTGTAATCTTGCTAAATTGAAAATTTTTGCTCTAAATTATTTTATATTCTTTTTTGAAAATTTAGGAAATCATTTGAAGTTTTTTGAAATATTTTGGAATTTTCTCTTAGATTTCATTTTGCAAAATAAGAAATCATATGAATTGTCCCCATGAATCTTAGAGGACTGTTTTATTCTCTTGAAACTTTTGAAAATTCTTTCAACGCTTCTAAGGTTTGTTTCGAAATCTTAAAAAATTCTTTTCTAGTTTTATATTTTTTGAAATCTTTTCAAATTTTAAATTACTTTTTTAAAAGACAGATTTTAAACAAAATAGTTGTATTTTTGACCCGCAAATATTAATTTTCAAAAAATTAGTTGAATTTTTAATCAAGCAGCTGAACTTTCAACCAAAATAACACGATTTCTCTACGAAAAATGTAATAGTAATTAATTTATTAGTAGTTAAATAGAATTTTCAATAAAATAATTGAAATGTTAACCAAACAGTTGAAGTTTCAATCCAATATTATTGATTTTCAACAAGAAAAAAATCATTTTCAACCAAAAACATTAATTTTTTTACCAAAAGAGACGAATTTTTAAGAAAAGACAAGAATTTTCATCTAAAAAAGCTCCAGTTTCAATAAAAAACGTAACAGTTACATTTTCAGTAAAAATATGAATTTTCAAATAAAAAGAACTGATTTTCAACAAAATAGTTAAATTTTCGAATAAAAAATATCATTTTCAACCAAACATTTGAATTTTTAACGGAAAAGGTAAAATTTCAAAATTCTTCGAAATTTTTGTCCGAAATCTTCAAAAACTTACATGTTGATTTTAATTTTTCGAAATATTTTCAAATTTTAAATTATTTTTTAATCTTTCCAAAATTTAAAAATCATCTAAATATCTTTTTTCCACTTCTAATTCCGGGAATATTATATTTCAAATATTTTCTTTTTCAGGATTTTTCAGGCGTCCCTAAAAATTCATCTCTTTTGGTCGAAATGTAATCTTTTTTGTTGAAAAATGTAACTGTTTTGTTGAAAATTGATCTATTTCGGTTGAGGATTCAACTAATTAATTGAAAGTTGAACTACTTTGTTAAAAATTCTTTTTTTGTTGTTGAAGATTCATAATTTTAGTCGAGAATTCATCTCTTTGTTTGAAAATTTAACTATTTTCTTGAAAATTATCTTTTTGGTAGAATTCAACTGTTTTTTAATTTAAATAAAAATATTTCTTGATTATAAATATAACTGTTTTGCTGAAAATTCTTTTTTTTCAAAATGAACTTTTTGACTGTAAGTTTAAATATTGCGTTTTTTGTTGAGTTGATCTTTTCAGATGAAAATTAAACTATTTGGTTGAAAATTCATTTATTTTTTTGAAAATTCGTTTTTATCTGGGTTGAACATTAATTTTTTTTACTAAAAAATTAAGTATTCCACTTTCGTTTGAAAACTTTTTGGTTTGGAAATTGAACTGTTTTGATAGAAATACTTTTTTTTTAATTCAACTGTTTGGTTAAAAATTAAACTTTTTTGGTACAGGTTTCACCTCCTTTATTGAAAATTAATCTTTCTTGGTAGAATTCACCATTTTTTTGTAAAAATAAAATATTTTTTAGCTGAAATGTCAGCTATTACATTTTTTATTGAAAATTCATATTTTTTTGAAAACTCAACAACTTGGTTGAAAGTTGAACTACTTTGTTAAAAATTCATTTTTCTGGTCAAAGATTCATAATTTTAGTTGAAAATTCACCTCTTTAGTTGAAAAATTAATTGTGTCGAAACTTTTTTTTTGTAGAAAGTAAATTTTTAGAACTGAAAATTTAACTATTATATTTTTCGTTGAAAATTAATTTATTTTTTATTTGAAAATGCATCCGTTAGGTTAAAAAGTAATTTTTTTAAGTTGAGGATTC
This sequence comes from Andricus quercusramuli, assembly GCA_932178445.1. Classification (NCBI taxonomy): domain Eukaryota; kingdom Metazoa; phylum Arthropoda; class Insecta; order Hymenoptera; family Cynipidae; genus Andricus; species Andricus quercusramuli. The sequence continues at coordinate 13,947 of CAKNXH010052618.1, forward strand.
AAACATTTGTTTAAAAATTCGTCTTTTTGGTAGAATTCACCTGTTTTTTATTTTAAATTAAAATCTTTTTTGTTTGGAAATTTTAATACTTTGTTGAAAATTTATTTCTTTTGGTTGAAAATTTATTTCTCTAACTCTCAATTTGAATATTAAATTTTCACTTGAAAATTCATCGTTTTTGGTAGAATTTTGTTTCGTAAAAATGCAACTGTTTGTTTAAAGATGAATCTTTTTGTTTGAAAAATTCAACTACTTTGTTGAAAGTGCTTTGCTAAAAATTCATTCGTTTGTTGAAGATTCATCATTTTAGTTGAAAATTCATCTCTTTGGTTGAAAATTTAACTATTTTAACTATTCAATTTTTAACATTAAAATTGGTCAATTACTTAATTTTGAACATTTATATATATTTACATTTGATCAACTCAAAATGCTTTTATCAAAAATTTTCAATTCCAAACGCTTTTAATTTTTAATTGTTTGACTCTTCTTATAAAATAAAAAATTAACTTAACAAAAAAAGTTGAAATCAAATTTATTTTAAATTGCATTATGTCATGTCATACGAGGTTTCTTATATTCCCAGTGATTGGATAGATTTTTCTTCTAAAAATTTGTAAAATTCCCGGTCAAAAAATAAATTTACTCTCATTTCCCGATTTTTTCCAGTCTCAAAAAATTCCCGGTCATTTCCCGGTCTATCGCCACCCTATTTACTATAATTATTCTTTTTTCTCTTTCTTTGAGAATATTAAATATAGTTTTCATAAAAAATTACTTGCAGGACTTAAAAATCCACAAATGACAGAGCAGCTGTAGAGAATGGAAGAAAGGATTATTCTTGTTCGAGCGAATCTCCATACGACTAATGTAAAAGATGCTCCATCCGAACCCCGTCTACCTAATTCCTCCTTCCAGAGAATTTCCAGTCTAAAAAAAATGTCGAATATTATTAAATATCTTATCTATATTTTTTATAAATACTACCCTTTTTTGAAAAAAACAAAACTTTAAATACCAATTTCTGATGTTAAATTTAACAAAATTAATTAATTAAAATTAATAATTAATTAATTATAAATTAAATAATTACCCAGGTCGACAAAATAATAGCAATACTCTAAATTTGTTGCATACCTTTGACAATTGTAAGCGCAACTATTATATGGGGATATGCTTGGTAAATCGCATTTTTCGATCCCCTTGCGATATGCTTTCCAGAGATATTTGGTGAACCATGTCAGGTAGAGAAATGAAAATAAACCAACATTTTCCTCAGGTGGCTTTTCCCTGAAAAATGACCACCATTAACTAAACATTTTTTACTGAATTTTTATTTTTTAAATATATCTATACATTATTATATAAGTATTAACAAAATATTTTTAAATGGGTAAGGGAATGTTCATTAATTACGCAAGGATGATTTTGAATTTTTATACCCCCTCCTTACGTAAGATTTTATATTTTCTACTCAATATATTAACAATATATCAATTATTTTCACATTAAACGTGAATTGAAAATATTTCTACAGATTTCAAGCGATTTCAAAATAAATCACGGGTTCTCAAAGTATTTTATGGGATTTTAGCTTATTTTAAGAAATTTAGAGTTATTTGGATGATTTCACAGGATTTAAAGGATTTCGAAGATTTCAATGATTTTTAAAGGAATTTCGAAATATTTCACGGAATTTGAAGGCTTTTTAAACTAATTTTTAGACATTTCAAGGGATTTCCATGGATTTTAAAGAATTATATGGGATTTTTATGGGATTTTGAAGATTTCAAAGATTTCCCCTCTTTTAAAAAGCGTATTTAAGGAATTTCAAGAGACTTCAAAATATTTCAAAGGAAGTCACGGGATTTTTATTTAAAAGATAGTAAATTATTTTCAAAATTTTTGTAGAATGTCAGGGTATTTTAATGGGATTTAGAAAATTTGAAGTGATTTCATAAGATTAAAAAATATTTAATGGATTTCACAAGATTTTCAAAGTTTTCGAAAGATTTTAGGGTATTGTGAGGAATTTTTAAAGATTAAAAGGGGTTTAGACTATTTCACGGAATTTCAACGGATTTTAAGAGATTTCAAAGTGTATCCACGGATTTTAGAGGATTTCGTAAGATTTCAAAAGATTTCACGAAATTTCAAGAAATTTTAAGGGATTTTAAGAGATGTTCATATATATCCTGGGATTTTACAGGATTTTTCAAGATTTAAAAACATTTTATGGAATTTCAAAGGATTTCACGGAATCTCAAAGAATTTTAAGGGATTTTCTTCAATTTGTAAAGGATTTTAATGGGATTTTGAAAATTTCAAAGGTTTCAAAAGATTTTACGGGATTCCAAATTATTTGCAAAGATTTTAAAGGATTTTAACAAATTTCTAAATATTTAGAGAGATTTCGATGATTTCACGGAATTTCAACGGATTTTAAGAGATTCCAAAGTATACACACGGATTTTAAAGGATTTCTTAAGATTTCAACAGATTTAAGAGAATTTCAAAGGATTTTCGAATATTATAAGGAATTTTAAGGGTTTTCGACGAATTTTGAAGGGCTTTAAAAAGATTTTAATAGATATTAAAATATTTTAAGGTAATTCAAGAAATTCGAAAAGATTACCACAAATGTTGAAGATTTCAATTAATTTTAAAAGGGTTTCAAAAATTTCGGAATATTTTCAAATATTTAAGGGAATTTCAAGGATTTTAACCGCTTTTTAAAGATATTTCCACGGATTTTAAAGATTTCAAGAATTTAAAAAGATTTCACGGAATCTCGAAGGATTTTAAAGGATTTCCACAGCTTTTGAAAGAATTTTAATTGGATTTTGAAGAATTAAAGGGATCTCGATGCTTTCATGGAATTTCAAAGGATTTTAAGAGATTTAAAATTATATCCGCGGATTTTAGATGATTTCATAATATTTTAAAAGATTGAACCGAAACAGAGGAATTTTTTATTTTATAAAGGATTTTAAGGGATTTCGAGGAATTTTTAATAGTTTTTGAAAGACTTCAAGTGATTTAAAAAGATTTCGATGAATTTTACAGGCATTTCAAAGATTTTGTAATATTTTCCACGAATTTTAAAAGATTGCAAGGGATTCCAATTGGATTTTGAAGATTTCAAGCGATTTAAAAAGATTTCACGGAATCTCAAAGAATTTTAAGGGATTTCAAAAGTTTTTCAAAGATTTTAATGGTATTTTGAAGAATTCAAAGATTTCAAACTATTTTATGGAATTTCAAAGTATTTTAAAAGATTTAGAAGGATTTTAACTAATTTTTCAAGTTTTGAAAGGGTTTCAATGATTTCACGGAATTTCAGAGAATTTAAAGAGATTTTAAAGCATATCCACAGATTTTAGAGGATTCTTAAGATTTGAAAATATTTATCAGAACTGTAAAGGATTTCACGAAATCGCAAAGAATTTTAAGGGATTTACACAGTTTTTAAAGGGTTTTAATGGGATTTTGAAGATTTCAGAGCGTTTTGTAATATTTCGAAATATTTCATGGAATTTTAAGAATTTTAAGATATTCAAAGAGGTTTCGCTGATTTCACAGGAATTTGAAGGATTTTACAAAGACTTAACGGGATTTCAAAGCATTCTCGAATATTATAAAAGATTTTAAGGGATTTCGATAAATTTTACAGGCTCTTCAAAGATTTCGTAAAATTTTCCTCGGATTTTAAAGGATTGTAAGGGATTTTAATGGGATTTGGAAGATTTCAAGCGATTTCAAGGATTTTAAGGGATTTCCAAAGTTTCTAAAAGATTTTAATGGTATTTTGAAGATTTCAAAAATTTCAAAATATTTCACGGGATCTCAAACTATTTGCAAAGATTTCAAAGAATATTTTAACGAATTTTTCAAGATTTAAAGGGGATTCGATGATTTCATAGAATTTAGTGGATTTTAAAGTATATTCACTTATGTTAGATGATTTCGTAAGATTTCAAAAGATTTAACCAAATTTTAAAGGATTTTAAGGGATTTCGCGGAATTATGTAATTAATGGACTCTTGCTAATTAGCTATTAGCTACCTCTTAAGGAAATCTTGATAACTCTTCAAATACTACCTGATGACATTTTTTCTAAATTGAAGAGTTTTAAATTGTAAGTACTCTCTTGGTCAAACAATTTTCAATTGGCGTTCAAAAATTTTGGAAAAATGTTTACACTGATATATTATTATATTATATTACATATATATTATATATATTATATTATTATATTATATTATTATATTATATTATTATATTATATATTTTTTAAATCCAAAATCTTACAAAATTTTGTTTAAGAATAATCTTTTTTTAACTTTTCTGTTGTTTTTTTTCTTCAATTTTGTTCAATATTTAACTTTAAATTTAGAGTTGCTACAAAATTCCAATTTCGAAACAAATTTCGTATAAAAACGACCTTACATCTAGAAGATCAATAATTAAGTGAATAACTACTAATAAATCAATTATTATTAAACTCTTTTAGTGATTCTTTTAGTTACAAAAGTTTCTCTATTACAGCGGGGACATTCCAGTAAATTCAATAAGAATAAAACCATTTTTTCATTTACTTACACTTCTTTACAGTTAGCAGATTATTATTGTTGAAAAAATATGACTTTGAATATATATATATATTTTTTTTAATTTAAAAAACATAAAAAATACGCTTTAAGGTATTTTTGCATGAACTATTCATCAATGTAGAATTAAATTCGACTATTTGAATTTGTTTAGAATTTTCTATAAGATTCCATTTACCACGTTTTATGGCCATATTTGTCACATAAATGTATTAAATAATTTAATTTAAATATCAAAGTTTTTTTTTTCAAAAAAATCAAGACAGACGCATATAACAGTACTTCAATTTATATTTGACATTAATCAATATTTTATAACAATCAATATAGTATTTTTACAATGAATAAAAAATAACAATTTTTCTATATTTCCATTGCATTATTTACATTTAAATAATAATTTTGAAAACCAAAACGTACCACAATCGGTTAAGTTTTGCTAGTTCTATTAAAAGTGTAAGCTTCTCAGTACATATTGATCTTGTAATATAACAAATTCCACATAAAACTTGACACTTAAAAGTTTTTCCATATCGTCCCATGATTTTTCTCCTAATATAACAGTTTGATTAAATTTTCAAGATTTTTGCTATTCGTGAATACTGGCTGAAAAACTTTTTTTTTGTTCAAAATTCAAATAGTCGAAAGTAGAACTACTTTGTTAAAAAATCATTCCTTTGTTTGGCGATTCATCATTTTAGTTGAATAACTTTTTTTTCAAAATTTAACTATTTGGTTGCAAATTTTTTTTTCGATAAAAATTAATTTTTTAACTGAAAGTTTAACTATTCCTTGTTTAATTGAAAATTTATCTTCTTCAGTTAACAATTCAACTATTTGGTTGAAAATTTCTGTATTTTCTTGAAAATTCTTATTTTGTGATAGAATATTAAACTTCTTGGTGACTAATTCATCTTTCTGGTTAAAAATTCATTTCCTTGATTAAAAGTTTAACTAATATGCTGAAAATTCCTTTAAAAATTCAAATATTTGGTTGAAAAATTTTTGTTTGTAGAAAATTATTCCTCTTGGTGGAAAATTTAACTATTTCGTTGAAAATTTATTTTATTTGGTTCAAAATTAATTTTTTTACTGAAAATTAAACTTTTCTATCTTAAGTTGAAAAGGCATCTATTTGAGGTGAAAATTCTACTACATACTTTGTTGAAAATTCGTCTTTTTGGTATAAAAGTAATGTCATTAGTTGAAATTTCACCTTTTCGGTAAAAAATTAATTTCTTCGTTTTTCTCGTTTTTTTGGTTAACATTTTTTTATTGAAAATTATTTTTTTAGGTGACAATTTAGCTATTCTATTTTTTTATTGAGAGTAGTTTTTTTATAGACATTTTATCTTATTGGTTGAAAATGCATCTGTTTAATTGGAAATTTATCTATATCCTTGAAAATTCATATATTTTACTGAAAACTTTTCTTTATTTCTATCGTTGAAAATTAGTCTTTTTTAA